>CAUZXS010006685.1:5000-97500 GCA_963585895.1 Sepioteuthis lessoniana
AAGGCTGTGAAACATGGACAACTTATCAATGGCATAAAAAGAAGCTAAACCACTTTAACAAGACCTGTCTGAGGAAGATTCTCGGCATCACATGGCAAAAAAACATCACGACACTAAAGCTTTAACTCAGGTTTCTCTTTCCAGCATATTGATGCAATCACATCTTCGTTGGGATGGTCATGTTGTCTGCATGAAAAATCACCCCCCCCCCGAAAAAACTGCTCTACAGCGAACTGTCTCAGGGCAGGCACTCCCAAGGAGGTCAGAAAAAGCACTTCAAAGACACACTGAAGGTTTCCATGAAATCTCTCAGTATCGCCCCTAATTGCCAGGTATATCTGGCGCAGGACAGAGACAAGTGACGTGAAGTTGTCACACATGGAGTAAAAGTTTTTGAAACCAGAAGAAACGTAGCAACTGAGCTGCACAGGAAACTTAAAAAAAGCACTGCCACATCAGCCACTACTGCCACCATTTCTTGTTCTTATAGCCCAAGACTTTTCCGTTCACTCACGAATGCCTTTCTCAATCATAAGGTTGATCAAACGGTCCTCATCGATTACGATGGACAAAGAAGATATATATACATACATATATATATATATACATACATACATACATACATACATAGACATTGACATATATATTTACACACACACACACACACACATATTCACTCTTATCTAAGTGTATATGCACGTCTGTGTATATATGTATATACATAACTATAATATAATGTCAAACTATGTATTTACTGAAGCCCTCTTGCAATTACAACATACAACAGAGCATAGGTCAAGTTTTAAGTGTTATGCAGATTTTTTCTTCTCCTCAACTGGTTGCCTAATCAAATCTATTGAACCTAATCTGCCCCAATTATCTATTTATAGCTAAGATGTGAACATTTGATTCATGCCTTTCATAAGGGCATGAGTATGAAGTGAAAAGTAAATAATTTTGTCTAGGATTTGAACACATCAATTCAAAGAAAATATTCTCGAGAATGGAGAGGGTGATGGTTGACTCTGATATAAAACATCGGCACATATATCGATAATATCCATTAGAGAAACACAGGTGAAAACATTGGATATATCAAAGGAGCATATAAAAATGTCTGTGCAATGGTCATTTTATATAAAACTCAAGAAATAGAAAGAGTCTTTGATACAATAGGAGTTGTAATGTTCCAGAACTGATTGCAATATTGTTGTGAGTGATTTAGCTATTTTATGCTGGGAGAAGCTAATCATAGATAATGAGTCTCAATAGAACACCATCTTTTTAGGTTTTAAGCAAAGCATACAGATGGGGATGAATAGAACCAGTTGGTCAAGTCAAGTCAGCAATAGACATAGGAAGAGCACAAGAAAATTTTGGAACTTATCTTTAATAGATATCATAGAGTCATGTGTATCTACCAGGCCTAGTTGTACAATTTAGAAGTGTATCCCAGGAGAAGCATCATTTTATTAACATAATCCTAATAATCCAGAATTACCACCTTTGAACCTCAATCAGGTTAAGTAATAACCAAGGATTTGTTGTGTCAAAGTGATTTTAAGGTGCTATACCGTTCATTTACCCAACCCCTTCACCACAGCCTGCATTTAACATAAGATCAAAATTTAAGAGGAATACAGCTACTTTAAGTTTGAGTTTTTCCTTCTCCTAGACTGTTTGCCTAACCAAGGCTAAAAGACCTAGTCTGCTCCAATTATTTACTCATAGCTAGGTAAAGAATGGATGTTGGTTGGTTGTTTGGGTTTTATGGCATATCAACCTTTGCAGGTTATTTAATGCCAAATCTATCTTTATGCAAATAGTCAGTTCTATTTCAAATAATTCAGTTTAGCATGAGTACACAGTTTAATTGTCAAAAACATTTCTATTTCAAGCTATTCAAACAGTTCTAATTCAGCTAATTAAGTTTAGCCTAAGTAGAGGTTTTGTTTATGCAGTTAAATGTCAAAACAGTTCTATATTAAACAAATTAGTTTAGTCTAAGTACAGTTTCAATGTTAAAAACAGTTCAATTTCAAACAATTCAGTTTAGCATAAGCATGCAGTTTAAATATAAGTACAATTTAATTGTCAAAAACATTTCTCTTTCCAGCTATTCAGTTTAGTCAAATAGTTCTAATTCAAATAATTCAGTTTAGCATAAGTATGCAGTTAGTTCTATTTAACCCATAAATAGGGCCCTATCAGGTGCTACCATGCCAGACCAGAGTAGATCTGGGAGCAATGGCAATGAAGGGGTGCTCCACATTCCCCAAAGCTCTAGCATCACTGGAACCTCACCATCAGATTGTTTAGTGTCATATCCAGAACACTCATTGGAGGGGGTGGGTCTTACCCCTCTTCGGGGGTGCAGTTGGTGTATTCTACAGTCCCAACCGACTGGGCAATACACAGAGTTAATGTCAAAACAGTTTTATTTCAGATAATTCAGTTTAGCCTAAGTACACAGTTTAGATGTTAAAACAGTTCTATTTTGAGCAATTCAGTTTAGCTTAAGTATGCAGTTTTAATGTCAAAACAGTTCTATTTTTAAAAATTCAGTTTAGCATAAATACACAGTTTAAATGCAAAAAACAGTAAACTCAAACCATGGTTTAGTTCTATTTAACCCATAGGTCGGACCCATATCAGGTGCTACCACTCTGGGCCAGAGTAGACCTGGGAGTGATGGCAATGAAGAGGTGCTCTGCATTCCCCAAAGCTTCAGTAATACTGGAACCTCACCATCAAATAGATGGATTCATGCCTTTCACAAGGACATTATCGTGAAGTGAAAAACAAATAGTCTTATCAAGGAAATGAACACTGGTTGCCAATTCCATTCCCTATGATGATAGCTCTTATCCTAAGCATATCTCAATATTTATCAAAAGACAAAATTGATAAAGGTCTCCTAATGGAATGTAATGTTAAAAAAATACCCCTGCATATAAAACAGGTTATAATAATTGCAGATTATGTCTGGAAGAAAAATTATGTATTCTGGAATAATGATAATACACTGAACATAATAAATTGTTTCAACAAAAACATTTCAATTGCTTTCTTTGCAAAACATTTCAATTGTTTTAATTCATAAGGTTTGAAGGGCAAAATGCTAAAAAGTCCTAAAAACTTTAATAAAACAATCTCCAGCATCTAAAAGTATTGAGGAAGAAGGTGAAAGCTTGATTGGTCATGCCAGCTACTTCATCTTCATGGATTATCTGTAGACTTGCATGCAAGTCTGTGGCTGGTTTGAAATATCATATAAGACACAAGCATAGCTGATGAGAACTGTTTGACCCTCATATATCAAAACTGATGGGAGAATCCATCACACACACACACATATATATGGATATAAAAGAACAGCAAATAAGATAAGTTTTTACATAAAAAGAGTTCTTCGTACTTTTATGACAGAATATGTATAAAACTAATAAATATTAGATTTGTAGACACAATAAGTCCGTCACTTAAACTGATGAGAACTGTTTGGCCCTCATACATTGAAACTGACATAAGATTTCATATCTCAAAGTGATATATACAATATTTATTTACATGTGTCTTGGATATGAAACTTAACCGCGTCTGATGATGAGGGTCCAGTCCTGGAGCTTTGAGGGATGTGAAGTACCGCTCCATTGTCATTACTGTCAGGTTCACTGACCCAGTGGGGTAGTAATTATTACGTTCTCGTCTATGGCTCAAATAAAAATATTTAAGCATTTTCTATACTGGAAACAATTTAATTTTGTGACAACAAATGACTGATGTCAAATCAAATTATTAGTATTGCATAGCAATACTTGAAACCAATTAACTGTGTGCAAATTGTGTTCAAAAGCAATACTTGAAACCTTTTAGCGGCATGTAATAAAGCTATTAATATTAGATAGCAATACTTTAAATTATTCAACTGTGTCCTGGTTTGTTTAAAAATTATTACTAACAATCTATTTACAAATCATATGTATTTAATATATAAATATATAAACAAGATTTGACATTAAATGACCTACAGAAGTTGATATATTGTAAAACACAACCAACCTTATTTACAAGGCAATAAACTGAATAAATTTAGCAAATAAATGAAACTTCTGAAAAAATATTTCACTTATTTAAAACTTCATGATAAAGCACATTTTTCAAAAAACTAATTCCTAATTTACTATTCTGCTTGTCTTCACTGTTTTATTACACAAGTTTCACTTTCACAAATATAGGAAAATAATTTCTAGAATTGAAACAATAGAAAATATTGAGGATTTGTTAAGTGTTGATATTTATAGTTTTTAACTGCATTCCGACATCATTAATGGCATCAATATTTGGTCATGGATATTTGATATATAAATGTTTGTTTTTGGAAAAGAGTCAAATTTTATTGAATTAAAAAAAAAACAACAATTGTTTGTCACAATTAAATACAGTTGTTTTGTGGGGTTTCTTATTTTTGTAACTAAAGCCTCAGTTATCTGAAATTAGTGTTTGCTGCTAATATTGTATAAATATTACATATTTGTGTGTGTGTGTGTGTGTGTGTGTGTGTGTGTATGTATATATATATATATATATATATAATCTTTTTGAATATGTAAGACAAGAAATAATGTATTCTTATTCTATTTGTTCAATTCCTTACAATAAAACATATAAAATGATTAAAATGGGTGTAAAGACTTCCAATAATCTTTTCTTCTGGGTACAAGCACTTGTGTGTGTGTGTGGGTATATATATATATATATATATATATATCTTTCAATCCTTTCTAAACAGAAACATCAATATCATCATTGTTATATTATAGAAATTTGCCATAATATCCTTGGCATCACACTCCTCCTTGTTTAGGTTGGTTGGTTTGTGTTTTATTGCATATCAACCCTTGTGGGTTATTTAATGCCATATCATATATATGTGTGTGTGTGTGTGTGTGTATATGTATATAAATGATTTCTAAGTGAATAGTTGTAGGTAATGTTCAAACTCACTTGTTTGCACACAAATGGTTTCAATTATTTTTATTTAATATTTGTAATTCTATTTATCAACTATTTCTGTCTGATTCAAGCAACTTGCAAACAGCTATATAGTTTCAAATAACTAATAATAATAATTATAACCCTTAGTAATTGATTGAACTGTTTTATTTGACTCCTAGATGAGACTTTTACAGGTACTTCCACTCTGAGCCAGAGTGGACCTGAGAGTAATGTTTATTGGAGGGTAATTCCCTTTTCTCAAGCTCCACTAATGCTATGTGCCACTGTTTAGAGACTGCTTACAAATGCAATGTGTCACTGTTTAAATTTAATTTATTTTTTGCTGTTGATGGTAGACATATAAGAAAACAAATAGTATTCAATTGGACATTTTGAGGCACTTAAGTGTAATAGTGCCCATTTATGTTTGTCATATACATGTACTGAATTTTGTAATGTAAATTAACCCAGGCTTGGTTGCAGTGTCTGGTTGTTTAATAAAATTATCAAACCCTAGGGAATATGTTAATGTTTCTTAAGGGCCATTACATAGCAAATCCTGGATTAGATCCTTTGGTTTATCCTTTCATGCCTTTTTACAGGCATAATGGGAAAGGTAACCATGCCCATAATAATAATGGCAGCTGCTTTTGTTGTGCACCAAAATATGGAGTTTGCATTCTTAGTCCATACTACTTCCCCCTGACCCCACTCACACAAGCTGGGTGAGGGACACAAAAACCATTATTGTTTCCATTTAGGTAATTATTTTTCTTCCCCCTCAGGAAGCGTTGTTGCATCAGGATTACTAGTGAAGCGAGTTTCATGCAGGTTTTTTCTCTTTTGGGTCTAGTTTTGTGAGTCATCGTCTCCAAAATGGCTGCCTAGCACAAGTGAAGAGACTCAAAAGAACAAGAGAATGAAGGCTCTTTTGTTAAAGCAGATGGTGACAGGTTGGAGCAATGTTTATATTTTGCTGCAAACCTTTACTCCAAAGCCAAGTTCATGTTTACACCCAAAAACTAAGACTCCGTTATATAATCATCATTATATATTAGGATGTATCAAAAGAATTTTGATTTGAAAATACCAATTTTTCATATTTTTTGATTAGTACCAATATCTTGGATCTTAATATGACACCAAACAGCATCTGGTGGTGAGGCTGCAATTCTGGTGCTCTATGGAGAGACCTGTTCATTTGACCTACTGATGGGATCCTATAAGATACTACCACTCCAGGTCAAAGTGGATCTGAGAGTAATGATAATGAAGCAGCAACTGCATACTTCTCAAAGGTCAAGAACTTGAACCTTACCACAGTTTAGTGCTATAACTATGAGCCTCCCTTACGATGGGGTGGATGTTTACCAAAATTGCTATATTTATATATGGAGTCCCACCAATCATCCATAAATGGGATGAAAGCTTTTACACATTAAAAATATTCACACCAGTCTTAAATTGTGTAAAAATCATTTTTAGAAGTTCTTAATAATAATTATTAAAGGAAGTTAAAAATATTTTTCCTTTAAAGATTCTAGTAGGTATTGGATTAACAAAATTTCTTAAGATTATTCATATGATTTGGTTTACTTTCTTTGATTAATAGCATATCAACCACAGCAGTGATGCTGTTTCACTTATGGTTAGAGGGATAAAAAGGCTCATTGTTTTCCTAAGGGTATTAGTTCGAAAATTAACATATTGGAGTTTTAACTCGCTCATCTTGAAGCTGCAGTCTGGCAATTTAGCCTTTTTATAACACAGGAACTTTCCTCTTCATGATATGAGATAAGTAAAAAAAATATATACATATATATTTTACAAAAAAAAAAAACAAGAAAAAAAAGAAGCCTAAGTCTTTAGTGGTTATTATTAGTCTCTGTTAATTATCAATTTGCAGAGGAGCTTCACCTTTGCTTATAGATTTATTTTAAAAAAAGGGCCTTAGATTTCTGATATTTACAATATGATTTGGTGATGATAGAAAAAAAAATCTTTATTAACTATAAATAAAATTTTAAACATTTTTTGTGGGGGGCATGATGTTATCTTAAAAGATACTCCACCCACTAAAAAAAAGTGTCTAAAACAAACTTCAGTTTACAATTGGTTGGTTTTAAGGAATGTTAACACATTAGGTTATGCTGAAGTTAGTTTAACAATTATTATTTTCAATCATATGGGATACAAAAGTAAATCTTCACAATCAATTTAAACATGTAAACTCTTCATTATTGCAAACATATCTCGACCTTTTTACATTTTTGTCAGAATGAGTTCATAGAAATGTTGTTTATATTAATGATGGGAGGTCAAAAATGGTACAAGAGGATATTTTGTCAATTTGAAATTTATTCCAACTACACCCCTATGACAGATATGCTGCCATTATTATGTCTACTTATTCCCTCTGATAGGTAAGGGGTTAAAAAAGAGTATTGTGATTTTTATACTTGGGTGAGTTAAAAGCTTTGCAATATTTTGGTACATGATAGTTTGCAGTGTGTATATTACATGACCAAAGCAGTGATAGGTATCTGCTTTGGTCGGTAGTATCATTGTAGTTGGTACATTGATGTGTTGCTCATTGCTTCATTCCAAGTGCAATTTGAAAGCTGCACAGATGAACATGCAACAGTCTAATTTGGGAATTTTATGAATTTGAACTGGGCGATAACGCTACCATGGAAGCAACCAAAATCCTTTGTTGAGTGAAGATACAATTGGCGGTAAAGTAACAAGATGATTCAAGAAATTTTGCTTGGGTTATAAGATCTTTGATGAACAAGCAAGGTCAAGTGGGCCAAAAACTGCCATAGAGGCAAATCTGGTGAGTTGTATTCGGAGAGCATCAGGCAAGCTTGACATCTCTCAGTCCAGTTTGGTTTGTCATCTTCATGACCTCAGTAAAAATACCTAGAGCTGTCGAATTGAGCCTCACATTACCAAAATATTTCAGTACTTTTGACTCACCCTCATATTATTTCAATATAATCTATGATTCCCATTCAGGTTTATAAATGGAAATTTATTGCATTTGTGGTTTTTGTTGAAATAGAAAAAGCTAACTTGACTGATTTTTTATTAACGGGTGGAGATGAGATCAGAAAAAGCTGAGAAGTTTGTGAACCTATGGTATAAACTATTCTCTGGGTGCCACAGCAAGTATGATTGACTGGTGTTTGAAACCCAAATGATTAGGTATGGCATCTAATTTCAACCTAGCCAGCCTCTTCTCATTTTCACCACCCTCTCATCTGACAACAATCTCAGTTTAAACTTGTGGCAATTTGTCTTCCTTTCATAAATGTTCTGGGTCAGGACAAACCAAAAAAAAAAAAAAAAAAAAGAAAAAAAAAAAGAAGAAGCTTTTACTGGAGGGTAAAAAAAAAGGCAAGAGAATACAAAAGATTTAAAAGATGAATTAAGTGAAGTAAATAAGGTATCACAGAGTTCTGGTTAAAGGAAAAACATTTTTTATAAAGAGAATCAAAATTGCCTGGATAATGTCTGATGTTGCTTCTCTTGGTAATCCTTTTCTAGTTTTGCCCCATCTTATTATTATTATTCATTTTTGTCACAAGAATCTAAGTTGATACACTCTACATTATTAATCTACCCTGTTGGTGGATTCCCTACAGAAGGGTAAGCCTCTACCTCCCTGAAAATGGGTGTCTTGGAAATAACACTATTCTGCATCTGATGGTGAACCTTAATTTCTCAAGATCTGGAGGAGTATGGGATGCACCTTCATTGCATTACTCCCTGGTCCATTGTGACCCAGAGTGGTAGTACCTGGGTTAGGGTCCCAGCTACAGGTCAACTAGATCTGTTTACAATTAGCTGCTTTCTATACAAATACTTGATGCCATAGAACTATAAATTATTTGTATTAAGAATGGTTACTTGATGCTAGAATTGTTTATTTAGGATTATGTGTGTGTGTATATATATATATATCAGTGGTGACACTGATAATTTAGAATATTAGAATTCTAGCTCCGAGCAGCATTTTTTCTCAATACAATTCATCAAATTTCTAGTTGAAAGACATGATTTAACATCTTTGTTTCTAAATGTTCTAGCACTACGAAAATGTTTTTTTCATTGAAATACTTGTGGCCACCTTATGATCAAATCAATCCAAAAGTAACAAATACTCTTACTCTAAAATTAGTACCAAACTCTTTATAGGATTTCAGATGGCGGCAACATTTATTGTTAAAAGTCTGTGAATATTCCTGAGAATTCTTCATTATATAAAAACAGGATTCCTACCAATTAAGACTCATCAAAAGGTCTAATGAAAAACTTTTGATCTGATTCTTTATATGTTCATAAATATTGGTGAAAGACTGGATCATGCTTACATACAAAAATGTGTATTTTAGTTATATACAGGCCAATTCAAAAAATGTTAACATTTCTGTCGGAGTAACCTATTCATCATTCCAGTCATCCAATTTTGGAATCTTCCACAAGTGATTAAAAAAAAAATAATACTTTTATGGGAAGACCTTTATTAGAAAAGGAGAACTGATATCATGGAGACCATCTTGGAAAGATTCCAAGAATGTGTTGACAGGAATGGTGAACCTGTAGAGATTGTTGGAAATATCATGAAGGACATCTCACAGAAGTTTGAACTTTTTTAAAAATTAATTTAGATTTATAAAAAAGATGTTTAGTGCAAATGCAGACCCCACACAGTTATCTTATTTCAAATTGGATTGGGAATTGATTTAATCTCTAGAAGAGCATTCTAAGTGTGTTGTTCAAATAAAATCCTGTTATGTCCTATTTTTGCTTAGTTATGGTAACATGAATATGAGAATTTTGATAATATATATACGACTTCTTGTTATGTTTTGACCTGTTGACCCGGCCAAAAATGCCATTCAAGGTAATGCACCAGAAGGAAGTGACACATTCTGATGGCTGTTATGAGAGGAAATCGCATGGGCAGAAATTGGCTGATGAAATGGGACGAGGTAAAAAAGATCCCATTATACTCTCATAGACTGACGCACCGGAAGAGAGTGACCTCTGAACTGGATGACAGTTATTTCCGCTCGATGACGATCACACAGGCCATTCCAAAGAAAGCGGAAGTGACACATCCCGGTTGCTAGATATCGGAAGGAGTTGCGGAGGCGTGTCCATATCACCGTGTGGGAGTTTGAAGGTAATATAAGGCCGACGAATTGAACAGAGGACAGTTGAGTTCCGGTCAGTTGGGTTCAACGAGCCAGTGGAGACAGGCGAGTAGAGTTGAGGAGTTAGACAAGATGTAGTAAGGAAAGCCAGTGCTCCGGTTAAGCAACCATGGAGAACGAGAAAGACACAACGCTGACGGCCATAACTTCGGGGTCAAAATATTTCAGTAATGTTCGGTCCCCAGCTCCCTCTCACACGCAAACTTGGAACAACCCTTTCGAAACTTACAAATGAAGATGTGAGGTAAAATATTTTATAAAGAAGTCTTCCTGCGTCTTCCTTGCGTGCGTCGTTTGTTCTTGCGACTTTATCATCGGGCGTCTTAATTATTATTGTATAGGTATGTATCCAGCATATATATGTATATTTCTGCATGAATCAGCAGATGACTATATAACATTCTGGCAAAAATTATGAAATTAGCACATGTAGTGGACGTTCACTTATATTTTAGCAGTAAATAAATGAATAGCAAATAAGATGCAAAATGTTTTCTTGAATAACCGAAAATTTTGGCTTCATAAAATATTCCTAAAACAAAATTGATCAAATAATATGATTTTTTGTTCATGGCAAGCAGAGGAAAATAAGGAATAACCAAATGTTGAGGAAAAGAAGTGCAAAATTCATTGACAAAAAAAAAAAAAAAAAGAGTGTTAATACTTAGTTGCCCCTCCTCAACTTTTTATCACAAATCTTCCAGGCATAAATTTCATTAATTGAAAGCAATATTCTTTATCAAAATTGTTGCAACTTTCCCAAATGGCAGTGAATAGATCTCTGTTGGATTGAGCCTTCACATAAGCCATAAAAAAAAAAAATATATATATATATATATATATATATATATATATTACTCAATTCTAATAATTTAATCAAGTTTGTTTAAGGTTTATTTTATGAAGCTAGAATGTTCAGCTATGAAAGAAATAATTTTTGTATCTTTTCTATTATTAGTTCATTTACTGCTAAATAAAAATCCCAATTCATAATTTTTGCCCGGAGTAGAAGATTAAAAACATGATGTCCAGCATGAAAAAGATTAATGACCAATGTATTAATATGTGTTGTGTTTAAAAGTTTTTGACAGTGTGAACGATGTATGAATATTAGTCTGTATTAGGTCATTATTCGGCCTTGAGAATATTAGAAAGTATCTATATGCACCGTGAATATTGGAGATGTAGTATTATTGATTTGTCACTCTTAAGTACCCAGTCTTCCTTTGGTTGGTTCTTTAAATAATCAGCTTAAAGCTGTTTGTCTAGCTAATTTGAATGCCAAACAATCACAAAAGACATTTAATGTAAAAGTGCTTGTACAAAAATAAACCTATCTCTTTAAATAATTGTTTTTATCAAAGTGAAAGTAAAAATGAAAGTTAATAGATTTGAAACTGTCATTGTTGCTTTGGGCAACAGTTTTAGTTTGAACATAAAACTAATTGACAATTGCATGGACACATAGGTTAACTGAAGAAAATGCAGTTAAAACAGATGAGAATATAAAATAGAGAATTCTCAAAGGTTGTTTGAAAGAAATGAGATTGTAAATTAAATTTGAACTTGAATACAAATGTTAGAAATTGCTATAACACTGTGGCAAAAACTATTTTATAGGTAACTATATTAATAATTCAGAAGAGTGTTTCTCTATCCTTTCTACTTGAGCTAGCCTATCTGGAATTCATTTTTATAGTAAAAATCACTTCCAGTACAAATTGTATAATAAAAATAATTTCAAATGCAATTTTATAGCAAAATACATTTGCAATCAATTTTATTACACATTTCCTATGCATTTTTAGAGTAAAAATTGTGTGATACAATTGTATGAAAATTCCAAGCATTTTTCAATGAAATTACAATTACTTATCATTTAAAGTATTTTGTGTTATTTCTAATATTCTAGAATCTAAATGAGGTAGAATATGGGTTTTAGCTTTCAAAAAAGAGTGCAGGGTTGAATTTGATTCCAACACACTAAATAGGTTAGGGGTTAAAAGTTTTGTTCAGGAAAGTGTTTCAGTGACTTGGTTAAATAAAAATCTTGATATGTTATGAACATTTTTTGTGTACTATATATATATATATATATAATGCTGACTCTGGTCACTTTGACCAAAATATATTCTTTGGTGAGGGGAGGGTCAAATAAGTATGAAACAGCAAAAAATGTGTTTTGTCATATAGCATTTCAGAATGAAATTATCAAGTAGAAAAAATCATGTTACATTTTTGTAGAGGATATAAAAATGGAACAAAAGTTTAATTATAATTACTAGCTTACCTAGGAAAGTCAAAATTTTGGTATATACTAATAATGTACAATATCTACTTTACATATACACTCAAAAAACCATACACACACACACACATGCATATATATATATATATATATATATATATATATATATATAGGGCAGACTGAATTTTTTACCCTTAGTTGAGTAACCAGTCTAGGAGAAGGGAAACTGAATTACAACCTGTTAAAATAAGCTTAAAAATTGACCTTGTGGGTTAGAGTTGGTAAATGTGTATATATATATATATATATATATATATATATAGTAAAATTAAGTGGAAAAGTGGATAAATCAAACTCTTACAATGGGTTTCCAGGTAATATTTTGTTCTTTATTCTCAGAACTTCTTCAGATTAAACATTTAAGTTTTTCTACTTTTTAACAATTTGTGGAAATAGATAAAAATAAAGGTATAAAAAGTGGGAAAGGGTCTAAAGACAAGAGGCAGATAAGGGATGAAGAGGGAGCGATGTAAATATGAGTTTAAGTGGAACCCTTACCCTATGCTCCATCGCTCCTCTTTCTTTTTCTCACAAAAATTAATCCATCTCTATCAGATCAAATCTCAGATGAAACCTAATACATTAGATGCTACCTATCTTCCACTGTTATACCCTGATAGTTACAGTCAAAATCAACAAACTCTACTACTATCACTTAACCCCCCCCCCACATATATATTTACTTTATATATATCCTCCACAATTTGTCCTGATAGCACAGAGTTTTCTGACTCTCACCATCTCATCTATTATTTGACAGGTCTTCTCAGGTGCATTCTGTGTCCACACAGAGCTGATGTACATTTTTGCTGGTCGCTCAAAACTGGCATGTTCATAGGTAGAAGTCCATAAGAGAATGTCCTTTATGAATTCAACTCTTCCTCCCCAGCAGTGCTCCACTTGTCTTGTTCATCTTAAATGGTTTGTGAGATGGAAGGTATGTGGCTGTACAGTTTGTTTTGTGGGGTATTCCTACAAAGATTTGTTCAAAATAGCAGTTAGCATTCTAATGTAGTTACAAGTAGTACTGATACAGCCACAGCTTGGAAAGAATTTATTTTTTCAGATAGATCAGATTTCCAGATGATCAACAACCTGTCAGTATCAGTTCATGCCTTCACAATGTTGGCATTGCTTTCAGTAGATGAGATATTGCTGCCGAGGTATGGAAACTATTCTTCTATTTTCAGAGGTTTGCCACTTAAAGTTGAGATGTTTCCTTCTTGTTTAAATTGCATGAACTCTTTTACTTGCATTCACAATATTTCCTGCTGCCTGCTCCTGGTTATACAACTGGGATTTGGCTTAGGCAGGTGTATTTTTCAGAAGCGCTGGAATATCTGAGTAATATATATATATACACACACACACAATATAAACAATATATATACACACATAATATTTACTTTACATACATCAACAATTTTCACAATATATATATATATATATATGTATGCACACAATTTTTACTTATATATATGAGTACACACACACAATGTATATATATAAACTAGGTGGCATGACACAATGGTCATTGTCTTTGGAAATCGACTTTGGGGTTCAAATTCAAATGTGGAACTTAGATTAATGGTGACAAAAGCATCCTCCATATGGATCTTCATTATCAGATGAGCGTTTGTGTCAAGCCCAGGATATCACCTTTTTGGGGGGTTGCTCTACTCTGAAGGGGACACCGTCAATATATGCTAAGCCCTGCTGACTGGGTGGAAATGTAGATTTGGCCTAATAATACCTCTTTTAATTGTATATTTGTTTCACTAAAAATAATAAATTCTTGGAATGTTTATTTTAAAAGATTAAATTTTTATAAAAAATTGGTTGGAATGTGCTTATTTACTGTATTGGGTGTTTCAAAATAATATCAACATTTCTATACAAGTTCCTTTTTAATACAAGGAATCATAATTATGTGGCGTCTGCATTTGTCTTGGACATTATTTTTATTTAAATCTATACAAGACAATTCAAAAAATGTTCCCACCTCTGAGTGACAGCCTTCATACTTTCTGACAATATCCACCTGTTCATTATCCTTGTTAACATATTTTTGGAATCCCTGGTCAAAGCTGTAATATCAATTTTGCTTTTCTAATAAAGATATTCACTTAGAAATATTAACAGTTTTTTAATTCTTGTGGGAGATTCTAAGAATGAATTAATCAGAATAAAGAACATATTAAGACCATTTGGAATTATATCATAATGGTGCTGCTCCTGTAAGGGTGTTCACATTTAAAAAAAAAATCACCTTGTACATTGTAGCAGCAATTTATTTAGTATTTACTCTATAGTTTGTTCCCATCATAAACTAAAATATTGGATTATCCCTACTAAAAAGATAGTAAAGATTATTAATTTAGACGTGCTGAGTGTTGAACAAAAAAGAAATTTCATAGACCTAACCCCTTAACAAGAAACAATTTGTGAGTTCAATCCTTACTAGGTGTCTCAACATATGGCTTTTTGTTAGATCTAACCTATGCTTAGATTTTTTTAAGGGTGTATTGCATGATAAAATTGTTAAAGACCTTTGTTAGTCAGTTGGATTCTAATTGAGTGCTTCTGGCCTTGTGGTGAATTAAGCTTAAATGGTACATCAAATCGCTGTTAATTTGATGTTTTAGTAGTATTGCTATTAAGTATTTGGGTGAGTTTTGCAATATTTTGGTAGATGCTGGTTTGCAGCACATATATCATGTGACTGAAGCAGTTCAAAGTACCTTTTTTAGTTGGTAGTGCAGTGGTAGTTGGTGCACTGATAAGTTCTGCATTATTTCACTTATTAAGTGGTGCATTCAATAAGTTTCCAGACTTTTTTTGTACAGGCATTTAAAATTGTTGTAGTCTCAATTCTTTTTCCGATCTCTGGTGCCCCCAGTCTCCTTTCTAGGCCTTAGGGAACTGTTCCAAGGACTCCATCTACAATTGGTATCTGTGTCACCTTCATGTTCAACAGTTTTTTTCCACTCTCAGGCAAGATCCTAGCATTTGTTTATCTTTTACTTTCTTTTATTTTCACACAATGATCTGCAGGAATGTTAAAATCCACAGGATGACAAATTCTTTTCTTTTAGTCAATTAACAGTCTGGTCTTTTGGCTGCTATTAGATGTTTCAATTGGATCTTAAAATCTCAGAATTTGATGCATTTCATTTTCCAGGAAATATTGCAATTTGTAAATAAATTGTCTCCATAACCAAGTTTGAGTCACTTGCACAATTCTCAGTGGATCGCCTTTTTCACACAGTTATGTCAATTTTTATATTCTTTACATGCCAGTTTGTTTCATTCACTTACGTGATGCATTCAATAAGTTTCCAGACTTTTTTGTACAGGCATTTAAAATTGTTGTAGACTCTTGAAAATTCACTATGTTATTGCTATACATCTTATGAAATGACTGACCATTTTTTATGATTTCAGCTTCAAATGAACAGCTTCAACAGCAATTGGAATACACCCTACTAAAGTCTGATTGTCCCAGCTTGTGAATTTCAAAAATCAAATCTGGACATGAGGACACTTTAGAAGAATGATATGCTATAAAATTCTGTTTTAAACTTGGAAAAAATGCCACAGAAACTTATGGAATGCTTCAGACTGCTTTTGGAGCATCTTACATGAATGGAGCATCGGTTTTTGAGTGGCATAAGAGATTCAAGGAAGGCAGGGAGTCTGTGAGAGATGATGAGAGGTGTGGGAGGAGTAAGAAAGTTAATACACCAGAGTTGATTAGCCAAAAGGTTAGGGTTACTATGTTGAGGTTGTAAGGGAGTTCAGGAAGAGATTCCGTTGGAAGAGACCAGCACTCTTCAAATCGGGTCAGTGGCATTTCCAGTAGGACAATGCACCAGTCCACAACTCCATCCATGTCACAGACTATTTGAGCAAGATGAGCATTAAGACACTTCCTCAGCCTCCCTATAGTCCAGACCTTGCTCCCTGTGACTTTTGGTTATTCCCTAAGCTCAGAGACTGTCGTTATGTGACAATTGAGGAGATGAAAGAGGCTGTGACGAAGGTCATTGACACGCTCACACAATCGGACTTCCATGGGGCCTTCCAGAAGTTGTTGGAACGGTACAACAAGTACATTGCAGCCAGAGGAGATTACTTTGAAGGGGACAAGAATTTCATGTGTGTACTATCAATAAAAGGGCCCATATGAAAAAAGTCTGGAAACTTATTTAATGATCCTCATGTGTGTGATTTGAAGGTTGCACTGAGGAATGTGCAAAATCGTCCAATTTGGGAATTTATGATTTATAAGTTTGAACTGGGTCATAATGCTGTGGAAGCAACTAACATCCTTTGTTGGACAAAAAGTGAAGTAGCAGTTGATCACAATATAGTAATCAGATGTTTAAAGAAATTTTACTCATGCTGCACAAACCTAAATGATCAGGCATATCTCAGGATGCCAAAAAACCAAGACCATGCTTTAAACCATCAAGGCAAATCCAGCAAGTAGCACTCAGAGAGTATCAGGTGAGCTCAGCATCTCTCAATCCAGAGTGGTTTGTCACTTTCAAGACCTGTCAAATTGGGCCACACATTATCAAAATATTGCAAAATTTTTGACTAGCTCAAATATTTTCATTTTCCAATTGTTTTTAGATTTAAAATTAAAAAAAAACTCAAAGAAAATACAGTTTTAAAGGGAACATATAATTGGCATTTTATGGCCATGTTGCTTCATTTGTCACATAGCACAAATACTGAGAAAAGTATGAATCCAAATAAATAGTAGGACAGACAGGGTTCTATAACTTTGGTATGGCAACCAGTCTAGGAGAAGGAAAACTGAATTCAAGTCTGCCAAACTTCACTTAAAAATTGACCTTGTGTCATATTCTGCTTGTGCTAAGTGTTTGGGTAGATACATATTTAAATACTGAACAGGCTCATTGTTGCTTAACTTCAACAATCTGGCAGTAACCCAGAAAGTCTTTATATCAATTAGATTCTCATAAACAATGAAGGTTGGCCACATGTTTATACCAAAACATAAAAAGTAATTGGCAGACTCATTCCTAATAGTCAAACCCCACACATCCGGATATGATGCTGCGTTTGCCTCACCAACCCCATCTTTCATCTGTCAAAAAATTAAAAAAAACAGCAAGAGAAAAGAAAGAGAGAAGAGAGTAAAATAAATAAACGTTTAGAAATGTACTGTTGTTGCTTATTACTGAGCAATTATGACGAGTCTGGATGTCAGTCGTTGTTGTTAGGATTTTTGCCGAGACTCAGAGAATCAGTTACTGTTATTTTTACACATGTTGACATCATTAACACTACCACTGGAAAAGGTCGACACAGACACATAGATATGCAAAAGAACATATAGTGAATGCAGACATTTTTGCAGAAATCACTTCAAACAAGCCACTTCATAAAGATATACACCAGCATATGTACCAAGGTATGTGGAATCACAGACCAATATGTGTGTATCTATGTATGTGTATACGTAATCATAAACCGACATATACGCATATACATACAAAAGTATGTGTACATGCCGAGAGTTATTAATACACACCATCATAGATCCACATATGCAGAGAGACATTCATTGACACATATATCCACACACACATCCATAGACTCATCTAAGCATGCACATACACATCCATAGGTACACCTACATTCATTCATAAACCAAGGCACATAGACACCTATATGCAACCACACAAACCAACACACACACACACACACACAGATGAAGGTGCACACATTCATAGACCAAGGTACATACACATTCACAGACCAAAGTACACACATACATAACTCCAAGGTATACACACACACACACACACACACACACACACACACACACATTCATAGACCAAACAAATATAGACTATGGTATACACACAAGGGGAAGCAATCACAAACTTCTGAAAATGTAAAATTCTATCTGTGTGCAATTATTGTGTAAACACAAAAAAGCCATTAAAAAAGATTTATATTTTTTATACCTTTAGGAAGCAGAAGTACAAAGATCCAAAAAAGAATTGTTGATAATTGAATTTTTGAACATCAAAAATGAAAAGGAAAAAATAAAGTATACACTCACTGAATATTCATAATAAACGCAGCATGAAAATGTTTATAAACAAACTCACTCACATACTTTGTCAAAAGTGTTTAAAATGTCCGCACTTACAAATGGGTGTAAGTATATTTATACAAACAATAAACATATGCCTCACAAGCTTTAAATTTGTATCATTTTGCTAATGGTGTAATTAACATTATAGAAAAATGGACTCATTGACATGAGTTCAAATCCCGAACAAGGCAGTTTGCATTACACATCACTTTAATACTCTTGGGATAGCTCCAAATCCAACTATTATCCTGCCTCTAGCTATGGGTAAATAGTATGGCAGTTTGTGCTCTTTAGCCTTGGTATGACAACTGATCAAGGCAAAGGAAAAACTCTAAATTAAAAAACAAATTGTACTCTGCATAAAAATTGACCTTGTGTCCCATCCTGCTTGTAAGAAAGTAAAGTTGCCAACCGTAGTTGAGGGAGACCCAAAGGCTCTCTTTTCAATAGCTACTATGCCAAAGTGTTGGGAAGGGCGCTACTCCTTTCCTTGGATTGCTCCACTTTACCCTTGATATGTACCTTATAATGGTGAGTATTATGCAAGAATATATCAAGTACCATTTTTTGAGTCTTTGGTATGACTCTACCTGGGATTGCTTGTAGTTGGGTAAATTCCATACTTATATGAATCAAAATACTTGTACACATATCAGACGTGTAAAAATTACAGAAAAAAAGTTTTTTAATGATTTGTTTCATCAAAATTAATTATAAGAATGTTTGACCATGCTTCATCTAATCATATATATATATATATATATATATATGAATCACTTAGTTTAATGTTTTAAATATACTATAAAGATGTGTACTGGGATTGTTACTAAATAACTTCTGCATAAATGTAAAAAAGATCAAAAGAAAAATGTAAATAGCAATGTACAAAGGCTAATTATTTCGCATTATATACATAAGGTTAAAATATGAATAAATTAATATTAAAGCTTAGTCACTTGTGCCAAATTTATAAGTAAGTTAAATAGGATGTTGTTAAATTTCATAAGTTAAGTTAATTAAAGTAAGAGTTTTTTTAATAACACAATTCATCCAAAATCTAATATGAGAAATAAACAAATGATGAACATAAATATGTACATAATTCAAATAAATAGAATAAAAAAACAGATGAATAAAAAAAACAACATGATACACAGAATGAATAGATAAAAAAAATCCCCTCTTCTTTCATTTACTTGAAAATACATTGCTTTCTTGGAATGAAGAAAAAGATGTTCATTCACTTCAACTGCCGGCATTCTATATATATATATATATATATATATATATATATATATATATATACACACACACAAAACTGTGCATATTTGCATACCTACAGCTATAATACAATGAACAGGTTTATATATATATATAGTTTCATATAAACTCATCTGAACTTTGAGATTTAAGCAGACACTTGAAAAAAATCAGTACACCTAATTAGAAGCACAAAATGCACCCCCCACCGCTGGAGGTGAAGTTGGGTTAATGGTTAACTGTAAAAAAAAAAAAAATGGAAAGTTGTGACAAGTTTAAATCTCGACTGAATCAGTTTGGGTTCATTTTAGCTCACTTCGGAAAGGTATGAATCCATCTCTATTCACTGAAGTTATGTGTCAAGTGGGCTTCTTTGCCTTGGTTAGCAACCAGTCTAGGTGAAAGACAACATTGCATTCAAACCTTCACTATGCTATGATAATACTTATAAGATATAGGGACAAATCCAAAGTTTGTGTCCTTCAGATATGTATTTCCCCTACCCCTCTTCCACTGGTAGGATACAACAAAAGTTCAATTTTCCAGTTGATTACTCATTTGAATACAGAGTTTTTCTTCTCCTAGACTGGTTGTGTTACAAAAAGTAAAGAGCCAGTCTGACCTGCTATTTACCCATAGATGGAAGAAGAGAAGAGAAGGATTCATGTCTTAGTGTGAAAGTAAAACACAAACAGCTTAATCCAGGATTTGAACCTTGGTTGTTGCTTCCATTTTCTATAACAATAACTGAAACACTGTGTTCCTCCCAAATAAACATCAGTGCCAATTGCTTTGTAACTTCCTGTCTTGCCCAAGTCTGCACCCTGGAGAGAAAGCAAGATTTTCCATTTTTAATCTTATTTCACATGAGAGTCATTCAGTAAATATTCAGAATTCTTTTCTATAAATTCTGTATTATTTCAAATTGGTTTATCACAAAAATTATTTTAATCTCCAAAAAACATTTGTTTTGAGGCTATTTAAAATAGCAGCAAATCAAACAGTACTTCAGGCTTGAGCAGAGATTTGTCATCTAATTTTTTGTGGCTGAGAGGTGCAAACCATGTGAAATTTACAGAAGAATATATGATGTGTATGGAGAAGTGGGTTTTAGCAAAAAAAAAAAAATGTTTACAAATGGGCTAAATTGCTTAAAGAAGGTTGAAATAGTATTCAAGATGACGGCAGGCTCACACTGGCATGCACACCTGAAATGGTAGATTCAGTTAATGCACACATTTTAGCTGACAGAAGTTACAATAGAGGAGGATATTTCTGAACAACTTGGAATTTCTATGGTTACACAGTACACAAAATTTTGCATGATGGCCTTGTCATTTCTAAGGTTAGTTGTTGCGGGTTTCACCTGGACAATGCAAAGCCTCATACTACAGCAAGAATAGTGGAAGCCATCAGCTGCCACACCCTTTAAGTGATGATGTAATAAAGAGGCTGTGAGCAAATGGTTAAAACATCAGTCCCAAAATTTATATGCTGAAGGAATACAAACCTTGTTTCTCAAGAGCAAAAATGTTTTAGAGAATGCAGATCATATTGAAAAATGAAAAAAAAATTTTTCCCCCAGAGTGAAAAATAAGTTTTTATATTGCAAAATTCACATTTATTCAATGACCCTCATACATAGATTGTACTATTATTTATATGGGAGGTGTGGGTGGTCGAATCATTGACAGAAATGGAACTGATTAGTAGAGTTAGAATTTTGGTTGATATAGTTTATCATGTTCACTCATGGACTTAAAAAAAAAAGGCATGAATCCATCTGTTTTTATTCCAGATATGAATTAGATTAAATTGTAGAGCAAATAATGATTCCTAACTTTGGTTGGTAATCAGTCTAGGAGAAGGATAACAATTCACACTTCCCTACCTAGCAGTCATACCAATTCATGGGAAAGAATTGGATCAGTTATGGTTTCTTTGTTTAATGGTATATCAACCTTCATAGGATATTTAATGTCGAAGTCATCTTTGTAGAAGGATAGTGGGTCTATTTTAACCCATAGCTTGGGGGTGGGGATAAGGGGATTCATACTGCTCCCAAGGGTATTGGTCCAAAAGTGAATGCAATCATACGACTGGAGTTTGAATTCATTTACTATGATGTTACAGTTTTGCATGTTAACCACAACACTATGAAAACTTCCCCAATGGGAAAGGCTTCAAGAATAAACCTTGGGGATAGGGAAGGAGTTCCTAAGGTAGTTTGACAACTTTATTCCAGACATGGGTACCTTCCCTTGGACAACATTAATTAAGTGGAGTAACCGCCTGAGTGCAATACAACCTTGCCCAAGTGTTCATCCTGGATAGGAAGCAAAACATTGCAGGTGTAAATTTTGGGTTTGTGAGTTGATTTCACAGCATATCGATTCTCATTTTTTTAAATGTTGAAGTCAGTATTTTTTGCAAGGAATTATATAGTTTCATGTAACTAATAGTTATTCTTCGTGAACAATTATAACTTCAAGTAATTATTCTTAATGCAAATTATTTGTACACAAAAGAGAGAAATTGAATCTCTCTCTAAAGCAGCTCAAGCTATGAGAACAAATTATGTCAAAGAGAAACTTGACAAGACAGAGAAGAATAGCAAGTGTACGTTATGTGATAACAGGAATGAAACAGTTAATCTCATAATATGAGGATCATTAAATAAGTTTTCAGACTTTTTTTCGTATGGGCCCTTTTATTGATAGTACACACATGAAACTCTAGTCCCCCTCGAAGTAATCTCCTCTGGCTGCAATGTACTTGTTGTACCGTTCCAACAACTTCTGGAAGGCCCCATGGAAGTCCGATTGTGTGAGCGTGTCAATGACCTTCGTCACAGCCTCTTTCATCTCCTCAATTGTCACATAACGACAGTCTCTGAGCTTAGGGAATAACCAAAAGTCACAGGGAGCAAGGTCTGGACTATAGGGAGGCTGAGGAAGTGTCTTAATGCTCATCTTGCTCAAATAGTCTGTGACATGGATGGAGTTGTGGACTGGTGCATTGTCCTACTGGAAATGCCACTGACCCGATTTGAAGAGTGCTGGTCTCTTCCAACGGAATCTCTTCCTGAACTCCCTTACAACCTCAACATAGTAACCCTAACCTTTTGGCTAATCAACTCTGGTGTATTAACTTTCTTACTCCTCCCACACCTCTCATCATCTCTCACAGACTCCCTGCCTTCCTTGAATCTCTTATGCCACTCAAAAACCGATGCTCCATTCATGTAAGATGCTCCAAAAGCAGTCTGAAGCATTCCATAAGTTTCTGTGGCATTTTTTCCAAGTTTAAAACAGAATTTTATAGCATATCATTCTTCTAAAGCGTCCTCATGTCCAGATTGGATTTTTGAAATTCACAAGCTGGGACAATCAGACTTTAGTAGGGTGTATTCCAATTGCTGTTGAAGCTGTTCATTTGAAGCTGAAATCATAAAAAATGGTCAGTCATTTCATAAGATGTATAGCAATAACATAGTGAATTTTCAAGAGTCTACAACAATTTTAAATGCCTGTACAAAAAAGTCTGGAAACTTATTGAATGCATCACGTAAGTGAATGAAACAAACTGGCATGTAAAGAATATAAAAATTGACATAACTGTGTGAAAAAGGCGATCCACTGAGAATTGTGCAAGTGACTCAAACTTGGTTATGGAGACAATTTATTTACAAATTGCAATATTTCCTGGAAAATGAGATGCATCCAATTCTGAGATTTTAAGATCCAATTGAAACATCTAATAGCAGCCAAAAGACCAGACTGTTAATTGACTAAAAGAAAAGAATTTGTCATCCTGTGGATTTTAACATTCCTGCAGATCATTGTGTGAAAATAAAAGAAAGTAAAAGATAAACAAATGCTAGGATCTTGCCTGAGAGTGGAAAAAAACTGTTGAACATGAAGGTGACACAGATACCAATTGTAGATGGAGTCCTTGGAACAGTTCCCTAAGGCCTAGAAAGGAGACTGGGGGCACCAGAGATCGGAAAAAGAATTGAGACTGTCCAAGCCACAGCACAATTAAGATCAGCTAGAATACTTAGAAGAGTCCTGGAGACCTGAAGAGACTTGTTGTCACTTAGACTCCAGTGAAAAATCAGCAGTTATAACTGGTGTGAAAAATTCAAAGTGAAAATAATAATAATGATTGTTGTAGTTGTAGTAGTAGTTGATACAGAATGTAAATTCCTGTCCCTTTCAAAGCCACTTTATTTCCTACTTAATGTTGTTGGGTTTAGTGGTTTAAGAGTTTATCATTATCAATGCATAATGTAGTGATAAAAAGCAAAACAAACAACTATAATGTGATGAAATAATAGTAATAATGAAGACAGTACTGACCCAGAGTGATGCGATCAAAAGCAACAATTATAATAATAGGGAGTGAAACTAACAAGTAATAATGAAAATACTTCACTCGAAAAAATAAAACAAAACATACCTCTATATTCAGGCACAGATTTTACATTCTAGATAAGTGAACTCCTAAACACACACGCATACATTTCGTGTAAATGTTCACAGACACATAAACAAAACAACAACTAGACACAAAACCAAGAGTTACACATGCTTAGATACACATAGTTTTGAATACACACCCACCCACAAGCACATGTGGCTGGTAGACTTGATCTCATTATCACCAGCCTGATAAATAACAAGGCACACAAACGTTAACGCCAACAGGGTGATATAATTTGCTTAAATGGCAAGTGGTTATCCAACAGTGAACCATTCTGCATCATGGGAACTGAAGCAGGACAGTCTCATATCGCGGGTCTTTTCCCTTCGTTGAGTTTTGGGGGTTGGGAGCCCAATGTCTGGGACACTGGGAGCTGGAAGGGGTTCCCTTAATCTCATGTCTGTAGGCTTTTGACTTGGATGTAGGTTAATGTAGATTTAGCTGAAAAGTTTTGTTATGTATTTTTTTTTTTTATTCAAAAATTTTTTATTTTTCACACTTTTTGTGGTTGGTATCTGTGGGATTCACTATGTTGTTGATAGGGAAGAATCCATTTACTAACTTTTACCTGAATGACAGCTTAGGGGTTTATAAATTAAAATGTAATCTATGAAGTTGTGAGTTCAAAGTCCTTTGCAAAATGAATGGGAGCTTTATCAAGAAATGATTGACTACCTTATTTAAGATTTTTTTTGCTTGTCCAGAATAAAAGCTCACCCATCAAAATTTACATTTTTATTTTTTATGTACAAAATTATATATATATTGTTCAGACAAGTTTGGTTAAAGATCATGGACCTTTCCTTTTTTTATGATCTTATGTTTTTTCTCTAGTTTTCTTGCTAGTTTCTTTGTATGAGGGTCCAATTGATAGAGAAGCACTTTCCATGATATTGAATGATTCTATTCAGGTGAAATATTTCTTTTTGGAGGTATTGCTTATGTTTAGTTTGGGTGTGAAATTTATTTTGTTGGAAGGTTTTATTATTAGTGGGGAGTATTTTGGTTAACCTGCCAGTTGTTGATTTTTTTAGTATGTTTGTACTGAAGGCTAGTTTTGTTGTTTATTTTTAATACCAATGGAAACTTCTCAATTAATTAGAGACCTGATACAAAGAAACTCATTAGAAAGCTAAAGAAAAAACCTAAGATCATTAAAAAGGAAAGTTCCATGATCTTTAACCAAACTTGTCTGAACAAAAACTTACTGCCAAAATAAACACTTTTTCTCTTACTCAAAATAAATAAAACAAGTGTCATTCAATAGATGAAGTGAATGTTATTGAAAGAGTTGGTGGCAATAAGAAGATCCATTTACCTTTACACCTTTTTCAAGAAAATCAATTGTAATGAGTCGTTTCATATCCCAGAACACAGTCAGCATGACCTTCTTAACTGACAGTGGTATCCAAAACTTTTTCTTTCCTGATGTGTCTGTCTCTTCCTGTTTTTTTGACTCAGTCAAACTCATGTTTTGTCCATTTGTAAACATTTTTTCTCTGTATAAATCAAATATTCTTCTGAAAATTTCATATGGTTTATACTTGTCAGCCACCAAAAATTTGATGACAGATCTCTATTCAGGCCTTGGTTGATTTGCTGCCATTTTGAAAAGCCTCATAACAAAAATCTTTGCAACTATAAAACAATTCCAAACAATGCAAAGTTTACAATTATGGAAAAAATACTAAAAAAAAAAAAAAAAAATGAATGAAGGACATTCAATAAATAAGGGGTTATTTATTGAATGTCCTTCATATGTGTGTGTGTATTATATAATCCTTAAATAATATATACCCACAAAATTATATATTTATCCAACCCCTCAACCATTATGATGTGATACAAGGTTAGTTTTTTAATTGAGTACTGCTGGTTAGAATTCAAAGTCTTCTTTCTCCTAGATTGGTTGCCTTAACTAGGTTAAAGAAATCAGTCTGCTTTCCTATTTATACATAGCCGATGGAAAAACAGTTGGATTCATTTTCTTTATTAGAAATGTAAAAGTATTCATTTACCATCCAGATAAGACTAATTTCCAGTCATTTGCTTCATTTCTTTTTACTGACAGTTAAGTCCAAAAATTACTTCTTCAACTAGCTACAATTCAGTTATTGACCACATTTCTTTAATTTTTCTCTCTCTCCCATACAGAAAGGTGGGCAGTGATGGCAGATGGTGGACTTGTAGTTTTGGATTGTGTTTTCTGTTTGTATCTGTTGGTTTCCCTGTTGTTGAATGGGGAGGGAAAGATCCATTTATTATCTTCAACTTAAATGACAGCTTAAGGGTTTATGCATTAAAATCTAATCAATGAAGTCATGTTTTTAAAATCTTTTACAAAATAAGAGAGAAGCTTATAAAGAAAGTATTGGACATGAGATACATACTGTAAGACTTTATTTTTCTATCTAGCAAACATTTTGTTTTGCTTGAAAAATATCTAATAGACCTGTACTGACATATTAGTCACAGATACTTCTTTCAATGAATGACATAACAAAATGGTTGGAGAACATCAACTTATACAATTAATCTTTTACATATGATTTTAAAAATATTCTCAGTAAGTTTGTGAATACTTTTTTTATTTTTTATTATTTCTAATTTAGTAAAATACAGAAGATTGTGATTTCAGAGTGGTTATTTTTTAAAAGAATAAATCATTGATTTTTCCAAGTTTTTATAAGAATATAAGATAGAGTAGCATAGACACAAAGTCAAAGATGCTTGGTGATTTTGGGTTTCATGTCTATACAATCATCAGATGAAACACTTAGTTTAGCTTAATGATTGTATTAGAGAAAAATTGACACTCATCAAGATCTTTTGATTGTTTGTAAACGATTATAACTTATATATGCTTTATCATTATCGTTGAGAACTTTTTATAAATATAGCAAACTGAATTATATTTATATTATTAATATAAACATTTTGGTTTAGTGATTGCTCAAAATGTATGAGAAAAAAAATATTTTTTAAAAGAGGTCAATGTTCTTATTAAGCCAATTAAAAATCTAAAATATTAAATGATGTCAATGTTGTATATTGCCTATGACTCAGTGTTTCATGTATAATGGATTGTATAATCATCAGATCAATTTCCACAAGTTCAGTTTATTTGCCTTTGTTCTAATTTTTAGCATCATAAGATTGTGTCTTATAAAAAAAAAAAAAATGGGTGGGACAGAGAAAGAATGGAAAAACGATGTACATTTATGTCTTGTTCATAAATAAGTACATCCTAATTTTTTTATAAAAAAGTTTATTTTCTCTGAAACCAGGATTTTATTGAATTGTACGAGGTGCATTTGATAAGTTTCCAGACTTTTTCGTATGGGCACTTTTATTGATAGTACACACATTAAACTCTTCTCCTCTTCGAAGTAATCTCCTCTGGCTGCAATGCACTTGTTGTACCGTTCCAACAACTTCTGGAAGGCCCCATGGAAGTCCGATTGTGTGAGTGTGTCAATGACCTTCGTCATAGCCTCTTTCATCTCCTCAATTCTCTCATAACGACAGCCTCTGAGCTTAGGGAATAACCAAAAGTCACAGAGAGCAAGGTCTGGACTATAGGGAGGCTGAGGAACTGTCTTGATGCCCATCTTGCTCAAATAGTCTGTGACATGGATGGAGTTGTGGACTGGTGCATTGTCCTACTGGAAATGCCACTGACAAGATTTGAAGAGTGCTTGACTCTTCTGACGGAATCTCTTCCTGAAATCCCTTACAACCTCAACATAGTAACCCTAACCCTAACCCTTTGGCTAATCAACTCTGGTGCATTGACTTCCTTACTCCTCCCATACCTCTCATCATCTCTCACAGACTCCCTGCCTTCCTTGAATCTCTTATGCCCCTCAAAAACTGATGCTTTATTCATGCAAGATGGTTGAAAAGCAATCTGAAACATTCCATTCGTTTCTGTGGCATTTTTCCAAGTTTAAAACAGAATCTGATTGCATATTGTTCTTCTAAAGTGTCAGATTGTATTTTTGAAATTCACCAGCTGTGACAATAAGGCTTTAGTAGGGTGTATTCCAATTGCCGCTGTAGCTGTTCATTTGAAGCTGAAATCATAAAAATTGGTCAGTCATCTCATAAGATGTATAGCAATAGGATACTGAATTTTCAAGAATCTACGACAATTTTAAATGCTCATACGAAAAAAGTCTGGAAACTTATCATATGCACCTCGTATAACTGAACATTATACTATCAAAATGGATATTATTAGGCATTCTTTACTCTATTGGAAATCTATAACAAAAAATATAAATTTGTAGTTACCCAACTTCTCTGCGATAAAAGATGTTGCATTAGATAAATCTTTAAGCAAAGCTGGTTGGAAATTTTCTTCTTCTACACTAGTTATCATATGAAGATTAAAGTGTTCAATATTCCTTACTATTAACTGGGGAGGACAATAGAAGGCTTCATGTCTTTCCCAAGGGCATTAGTGCAAAGGGAAATGTAAAAAGACTTCTTCTCTATTTGAACTCTGTTTGTCAATTCCAACACTGTTTCACTTATTATGACTTAACAAAAAAAAAAAGATACTATGCTATATATAGTAAGTTGGTTGACTGTTGTTAAGAGTGACCTAAAGGCCTCCCTTTTCAGTAGCTACTACACCAAGGTGTAAGGGAGGGTGTTACTCCTTTTTCTGGATTGCTCAACTTACTCTTAATCCATACCTTATAATGATGAGTGTTAAGCAAGAAGGCATCAAGTACCATTTTTTGAGTCTTTGGTATGACTCAACCTAGGATTGAACCCTGATGTTATTTAGCTTAATGGCATATCAATTTTTGATGGTTAATTAATGCCAAATTCTGTCCATGCATATATATGATTTTTAAGGGAATACTTTGTTGGTAACATTTTTTAAATGAGCCAGAGGTCATTTGTTTTTAAACAAGTACCACTAATTTATATTTATACACAGTTAAATGGTTTCAATATAGTAAAAGGTGAAACAGTTGGGACCCTAAACAGGTACTACCTCTCCAGGTCAGAATGGACCTGGGAGAAATGAAGGGATACTTCTCATTTTCCAAAGCTCCTCACCATCTGATAGTTTAGGTCACTTGTTGGGCAGGGGTCTTACCTCTCTACAGAGGTGCAATTGATGTATTCTACAGCCCCAGCTGACTGGGCTGATGATATATAAAAGTTCATTGTTTTTGATGCCGGCTGATTTTTGTTATTTGTATATAACAATAAAAGATATTTAATGTATACTCTTCAGACTCAGATGAAAGAATCCATTTTCTATTGTTATCTTGTGATTACAACTAAAAAACGATGAAAAGCTTCACATTTATTTCTTGATAATAGAATAGTTAATTAGTCATTTGACTTAACTATTTTCAAACTGGTATTTTGGAATTGTTTTTTTTTTAGTTTATTTTTGAATGAATATATGGATAAAATATCTAACAAAATGGAGGAGAAATAAGATGTGAAAAAACCAATCTGGTGGAGTGTCTATTATGAGTTTCATCAAATACTGACGAGGGAAAATCTATTTGTGGTTTCAGTTGATCCTTGGGAGTTGCATTTATGGTCTTGCTTAATGATTTTTTTTTTGTGATTTTGTTCTTGATGTTGAGGGGCCTTTGGATTGAGATAATGAGGGATTGGACATTTTCAGTTGATTTTGTTTAATGGTTTGTTGGATAGGATTTATTTTTGATTGGGGAAGGTTTGAATTTGGTTGGGGTAGTTATAATGTGTTTTGGTTTTTCATTGTTCACTTTGGTGTTAGGTTTTGAATTTGTTATATAGCTTTTACCAGAGTGATCTATTTTAGGAATTGGTGGGTGGATCAGTGACCATATGAAGCCTTTGAGTCAGATGAAACAACACTTTGTAAATAACAAGTCTAAACTGGATCAGATATGCTTAAAATTTGATTTTGAAAATGGGTTGTAATGAGAGAGAAGCCAAAACAATATTATCATCATTCGTTTTTTTATATTAGTGAGAAGAGTGAGAACATTAGAATAACTGATGATAAAAATGATATTATAACTAATACTACAATTGTATATAAATAAAAAACCACTGAGTATCAGACATTCTGGAAAGATAAATAGCAATATGCTTAGATTTGAATAACTGCAGTCAATGATACTTGTAGCCAAATTGGAAAAGCAATTGTTGCATTAATAAATGCTCCCAAAAATAAAGATTGTGAATTTATGCCTTGCCTGAAGCTTATTCTTTTTTCTAATCCATTCAACTTACAATTTTAGTGGCAATCTGAGACTTGTGATAAAAGGCAACTAAAATTAAAATGAAACAAACTAGGCAAAAGTTTATAATTCACAATTATTGAGTCCTTTTCATTTTTTTTTAAGGACATTACATATACATATTGCATACTTCTTTTTATACTAATAAATTCATCATAGTCTTTACTAGTTGGTCTCTTAAACAAGTGAATAGTAATGATATCTTATTTGAAAATGGTAGTATAAAAATGAAAGTAGATTTTAGTTTAATTTTTGCATTCATAACATTTGAAAAAAATTACATTTAAAAAAAAAATTTTTATTAGAGGTTAACTATGTCTTTTTATTTGAATATTTTCAGTAACACGATGTGGAGTCTGTATGCCTGAGAGCCATACACTGCAATGAACATGTACAAGGATCTGATAAATCTTTATTTGTAAGTTTATTAATTGTGCTTATTTAGATTGCATGGATGTTAAAGATTTTACTAAGTTGTGGAATATACTTTCTTTGATTTAATTTAAAACTTTATTATTTTTTTATAGAGTAATGGGGCTCACTAACTTGACATTATACCAAGAACAATAGTTCGGACAATGGGATTGCGAATGTATCTAATAAAAAAACAAGGGAAATAAGGTGAAAGAAACACAGGTCAAAAATTGATAATAATTAACATTGTGTTCACCAACAAATTTAATAATTATTACTTTTGTTTAGATAGTTTGCAGGAAAGTTTGATTTCATATGTTTTTAAAAGATGAGTGTAAATAGATACATTTAGTTTTGAAAATGTTTTAATAAGTTCTGGAGTAAAGAAGTATATACTAATTAAATACCTAAATTCTTATAATACACGAATCTGTAGCCATGAAACTCTGGTTAAATATTATAATTAAATTAAGGCTTTAAAAAATGTTAAAAATCTAAATAATCATTTATATAATTATAGTTTTTTTTTTCCAATTTTGTATTTATCTGAGAATGTATTAAATTTTATATCCTTCAAAATAAAGTTTATAAATCTAGTTTTTAAAATGACTTTAAAATAGCTACAGATACAACATTTTGATCATAAGCAGAGCATACAGATACAACCCTATCATATTCAGCAGAAACTGTATCTAAAAGATTACATCATTTTTTTTTTTTAAATTAGGCCAATGAAGTATCTATATATTGATAAAATTCTCATTGTGTGTGTGTGTGTTTATTTTTATTATTAATACAAATAATTTTGGTGAGTAGTTGCCCAAACTGAATGAAGATTTAAAAAAATGCTCAATGCTCTTATGCACAGAGTGGAATTAAAATTTAAAGAGCCACAATGTCAAATACTTCTCATGACTCAAAGTTTCACACACAGTGCATTAACAATATTGTTGGGCTGTTTACTTTTATTATAAATTTTAACAGAGAACATGTATGAAATAAAGAGGAAGAGCAGAGAAGAAAAAGAAATTCATGTTCCCTGTTAAAAAAATACTGTAAAAGCAAACAGTTCAAAAGTACAGCTCTCTTCTGATAATCGAACAAATACAATGTACATGAAAGTTTGAGTTTATGGGTAGTATTTGATATAAAGTATAAGTAAAGTTGGTGACCGTAGTTGAGGGTGACCCGAAGGCTCTTTTTCCCGTTAACTACAACACCGAGGTGTAGGAAGGGAACTACACTACTTTTCCTGGATTGTTCCACTACTCTTGATCTGTACCTTTTAATCGTGAGTATTAAGCAAGGCGGTATTGAGTACCATTTTTTTAATCTTTGGCATAACTTGACCTGAGATTGAACCCCAGTCTCTTGGGCCATTGGCAAACACTCTACCCGCTAGACCAATGGGCCAGTCTCCCTTACATTCATATATACAAATGTGTGTTGGGGAGGGTAACTATAGCCCAGCAAAATCCTCACATCAAATAAGATTTTTATTAAAGCAATTCACTTAAAATGTTTTAACTTAGAGATTAAAGCAAATTTTAGTTCATTTTGCTGCTGAATTGTAATTTTGTTGGGGTCTGCATTTGCATTAAAAATAAATTTTTAATCCTTCAGAGATTACTACAGAATATGAATTAGAATCCTTCACACCTTCCTAAAGAGAAGCATCATTATCATCATGGATCACTGTTATATTAGGAACCCAATGTATCATTTAGTATTATATATCAATCTGTATAAATTATTAATTATATATACGCCTCTTTATGCAAATGGTAAATGAGTCTTCCTCGATGTTCACAGTTCTCAATTTGAATCTACTTTTTTTTAGAAAGGGGTGTCCTTTACAGAAAGACAACAAAAATGTATTATGGAAGTCCCTACCCAAAGACAGTTTGGGTTAGGGAATGCAAAATCAGAAGGGAAAAAAGGAAAAGGTCATATATATATATATATATATATATATATATATATTAGAATTCTGAGATGAGTCATTGTCATTATTTTTCCATTTGTTCAGGCTATTATTCTTACCCTTATTGGTTTTATCACTAGTTCAGGGCAATGCATTTTCAATTCTTTCGGTCAGGACTTTGGATCGGAAATGACTGCCCCCTCTTTTTTTTTTTAATTGCATCATTATTTTATAATAAAGCTTACTAAATGATCTTTTAGTTAATATATTCTTTTGCCTTCATTATAGTCTGAATATTCAGGATGAGATTTTAGTATTTTACTCCTTGAAAGTTTCTTCACAAAAGTTTTAACAGGTGGTTTTTCACTGAAGTCCAAGTGACAGCAAATCTCTCCAGGACTCTTCGAAGTATTCCAGCTGTCATGCCTATGCTTGTATTCTTTTTGAGTCAGTTTGCTGCATCCAGTTATTTTGGCCAATACATTCTTCTGAGTTTATCTAAAGTATCATTTATTTGGTCACTAGGATTCCTTGGAAAACTGGAGGACAACTTGGTAGCAAATAAAAATGATGGTTTGGTTTAGTTTTTTTGTTTAATGGCATATCAACCTTTGTAGGTTATTTAATACCAAAGCCATCCTTTGAGAAGAACAGTAGTGGTACTATTTAACCCATAGCTGGGAGGATAAGGAGGTTCATACTTTTCCCAAGGGTATTTGTCTGAAAGTGAACATAATAGAGCAATTGGAGTTAAACATAAATGAGAATTGTTGGAAGGTGTGACATATTAAATGACACGACAGATGATAAACTTGTGAAAAAGGGTTTATTTCCTGTCGGCTCACAAATTATTGGTAACAAGTCTTGAGTCAATAAATATTACTCAATTCAGTTAAATCCAGAAAGATGCTCCATTCAAGAAATTTCAAATTAAATGGCCTCCATGACTTAGTTTTTTTTTTAAAATTGTGATTAGAAGATTCATTTTATCCAGAAAGCAATATTGATGGCTATTTATTTCAGAAAGGAAGTTGTTTATGACTTATAATAAAAATAATCCAACAAGAACACTGAAATAATGATAATAATTAATTACTTAACTTTTCACTTAGGAATACATAAAATAAATGAGAAAAATACTAGTCTAAATGAATTGTGAAATCTCATACAAGGAAGAACTGAAAAAGTTTTGGGTACAACAAAGAAAGAAATGACGATTGAAAAAAAAAAAAAAAAAAATTGAATTTTTTGAAGTGTTAAAAACAAACCCGAGAAATGTAACTACATTTTATTATTTTTGATCAAGCAGAGAACTGATAGATTCAATAATCACTATGAACAAAGTAGTATGAAGATATAAAATGAGTGTATATTTACCCAACCTACTTTTGCCATTGGCAGGAGGTAAAACAAAGTCACTTTTTAAGTGGAGTATACATATTTACCGACCCCTCCGCTTGGGTAGGATATGACACAAGGTCAGTTTTTTTTAAGCGGAGTTTTACAGGTTTGATTGAATTCAGAGTTTTTCGTTCTTCTAGACTAGTTGTCTCACCAAGGCTGAAGAACCTAGTCTGCCCTACTATTTACCCATAGTTGGAGGGAGAATAATTGGATTCATACCTTTCCCAAGGGTATTAGTGCTATGTGAAATGCAATCAGTCTCGTCCAGGATTTGAACTTGTGTCGTCGTGTCCATTTCCTACGAGTGAACCTAGGAGTAATAGCAATCAAGAGGTGACCCCACACTCCTTAGAGCTTCAGAGATGGAGTCTCACTTCCAGATGAAGTTTAGTGTCATACCCAGGACAATCACTTTTTTAGGGGGTTTCACTCCTCAGCAGAGAATACAGTCAGCATATTCTCAGCCAGGTCAACAGGTTAGTACAAAATGACTGATTACTTTTATATCGAACTTAGAAATTGTTCCCAGTTTTTGGTTGTAGAAAATTATCATTTACCTGATTCTTAAAAAATAAAACTATAGACCTTTTAACTTCTAACGAAAAGACTTCCATCCATAATACCAGTACAATGGCTACAATTTAATTTGAGAGAGTGTCATATACCAGTTGATGAGATACATCCAAGATCATTTTGGACTACAGTTCACTGCAATTCATCTTGACCCACACCGTGTGTCTGGGCTTCACTGAGCAGCCAAAATTAAAGTGGCCCCTAATAAAACTAAAAAAAAAAAAAAAGATTAATATGCCTGATGGAATGAACAACAAAGAAGGAAATTATTTTAAAAACAAGTACTGCTTATGTAAAATAAATATTCACTTACTCCTTTGACCAAATTTGAAATAATTTAGAGTATTTGGGCCCCTCTTGTTAAAGTGGGTCTTTTAAATTCAATATATCTTTTCTAATAGACAGCAGGTGGGGATGAGGCAAACATACATTATTAAGGAACCCCAAATTCCATTAGCCCAGGGGACTCTCAAGGCCTAAATCTAGTTTTGGTCATACTATATCAAAATCATTAGGATTTTAAAAAAAACTTGATGGAATAAGTGTGTTGAATGCTAAGGAATCTGTTATGAAGAAAATGAATATTTTGAACACAACTCATATAACATGTGGGTCATGTTTACTTCAATATATCTTTCATCTTTCAGCTAATTGTTTATAACAATGAACATAGTCATTAACATTCCAAATTTTGTTTGGATAAATGACCCCCCCACCCCTTTTCCTGAAGCCAAACTCATTTGTTTTATTTCACCAGACACGAATGCCAGGTAAGTTAAAATCGTCTGAATTTCAACACCATGTGGTTTTCTTCATTTAACAAAGATGGTATTTGAGAGATTCTTATGTATATGGTGCGTACATGAATGGTGACATAATTATATCTGTGTTGCTAGAATTACAGAAATGGGCTGATTCTTTCAGTATATTTATGACTATTTTATTCTAAAGAAATAAAAATAATCATAGTAACTAGTATAACTGATAGATTATAAGGTGATCATTATGAAATATGTAAGTCGTTTTTAATAAAGTTGAGGGTATTAGTATTTAAAGGATGTTTTATTGGTTTTCAGATTCAGTCTTCAAGGTTTTGTGTTACACCTCATGTTTTAGTAAGTAAAAAAACAGATCCTATCAAGTTTAATGAAGGCATGTGTGTGGCATAACAGTTACTGTTATTGGTTTGGTTGTTTTAATGCCATATCAAACTTTGTGGGTTATCTAATGTCAAAGCCATTCTTATACAGGGTGTTTTAAAATAGATGCAACCCCTTTAATATGATAATGATTTATTACTGAGACAATTGCAATGTAAGTTATTTGGAAAATGTCATGTAAAAAATGTATCATTTGAGCCAGAAACATAAAATCAATGTTTTTTTAATTGTTATTATATCAGCTTCCAGGACTTTTTTTTTAGTTTCTTGTCTCGGTAATAAATCATTATCATATTAATGGGTTGCATCTATTTTGAGACAGTTTTGAATAATTTTTTCTCCAAATAAGTAGCGATTCAAAATATTTTTTCCTTTCTAGTCCACAGCATTGTGATAGTAAACTATTTTCAAATATGAAACAAAAATTAACATTATTAGTAGAGTTATTAGCAGTCACATGTGTCTCATGTCTATTGAAACACCCTATAAATGAATTGTAATAGCATAATTTTACTATTTAACCAATAGCTTGGGGGATAAGGGGTTCATACTTTTCCCCAACGTCAGAAAATGAATGTAATAGTGAAACTGGAGTTCATACTCGCTCTTGACTTATGTTGCAATCCATTATGTTAGCCACTAAATCATGTGGATTTCCCCTTTTTTTATTGGCTTTTATCCCAATGCTCAATCACAGGTTAGATCATCTATTTGTGTAACACTCTAGTTTCTCCACTTTGGTGTGGCACAGTTGACAATTCCTTCAAGTTCTAGTCAGTCTGTCTATCCATACTTGTCGAGTGGTAACATTTCTAATGTTGGTCCGTTCTCTATTTTGTCTATCTCTTATGACAGTGAGATACTAGAGTAGATATTTTCTTCTGTTTTCTGTATTTCATTCTTTCTCCCTAATCAGCCGAATCCTTTACTCCCAACATAACACATAATGGATCATGTGGTGGGGGAGATACTGCATCATGCCAAAAAGGTGCCAGCAAATGATGTCGGTATCAGTTACACACAGCTAATGTCAAAACATGTTTTTGCCCCAGTCACTCAGTGCACAATCTCTTTTTTCTCTTTTGATGAACAAAAAAAAAATTATAAAAAACAAAGTGGAACTTTAACAAGTTGAAATTTGTGGACTTAAAACAAGTAAACTTACATGTAAAAATGAGTTTTTTTTGGGGGGGGGGTTATACCGTTATACTCTATCTCAATCATATGGAAATGAAAATGTTTTGGGATTGAATCAAATATATAGATTGAATCAAATATATAGTTGGAGAAGTGAAGTAGCAAAATGATTATCAGCTCTGAAAACAATTGTGAAATCAAGTTAGAATTTCAGCTGATTCACTTCCAAAAAGGATGAACCCACTTCTTCCTGCATTCGCTATATGTACCAAATATATTTACATATCCTCTCCACAACGAGCTAGATGCAATACAAGGTCAGTTTTTAAGTGGAATAAAGCTGGTTTGAATTTAGAGTTGTTCTTCAAAACTGGTTGTGTTAACAAGGTTCAAGAACCCATCTTCCTATTTACATAGGATGAGAAAAGATGGATTCACCTTTCCCAACGGCATTTACTTTCAAGTATCATGGAAAATATAAGATATTAAAAGCTTTCAAATATAAGATATTAAAGTTTACAAATTCTGTGGAAAATAAGCCAAGACAGTTACAAGTTTCAATTTTGAAAATAAACTTTTTTTTCTGTTCTACATTAGTTCTCTGTCATTAAAAACCCATGATAAAAAAAAATGTAGTTTATATTTCTAAAAAATAAAAAACAAACAAGACCTTTCAAAAAATTACTGAGACAGATATTTTCTAGTGTTGACTTCTCTAAAAACTGATCCAATTTTATGTTTTAAAACCAGATTATTAAATTGGCTTAACAAAACTATAAACAAGAGTGGAGTTACATGACGATTAACTCACACACGTTAGAACTTACAGTGACTGGACTTGATTTTTCCACCAATTTCCAGTAAGATTTTGTGGTAACTGATTAAATACACTCATAAAACAGGAAATGGTTGCAGTTTTTCAAACTGGTAAGTGAATTTCACATTAATTGAAGTATCATATAGCCAAGTCTGCCTGTATTAGTTTGCATTCCCTCTCACTTCACCTCGGCAATCATTTCTTAGTTGAGAGTTTCATTCTAGAGGGAGAGAGATAGAAGTCATTGTAAACAGGAGTGAAACACAAGTTTGTTGTGGGTGATGCTGTAAACTGGAGATGTGGTTCAAGTAAGTAAAAATTCTTTCTACCTCATCTGACCAAACAAATAACAGAAGTGCAAATAAGACAATGGTGATATAAACAGGGAAAACGGAAAACATTACACACACACACAACATTGGTTTGGTTTATTTATTTAATGGCATATCAATTCCTTATAGGCTATTTAATGCCAAAATTTCATTTATTTATTAATGATTACAATCATAACTTTATATTTTCAAAGTTTCCTTGCATTTTCTTATTTGGTAATAAGAATCCAACACTCCCAGTTATATGGTTTTAAGTATTCCTATCTAATATAAATAAGTTGCAAGTAATTATGCAGTTTCAAGTAACTACTACAAATGATAATAATCTTTTGTAAAGAATTATGACTTAAAATAACTATTCCTATCTAAGTAACCTTTTGAGCCCTGAGCTCCTGAGCATAAATTTACCTTTTGTCATTTGAATGGTGCTATGATGGAAGCTGAAAGGGTTCATAATTCTATTAAATAATAATCATTTGTTTTCACATATTTATATGTTTTCATGTAGTCCTATCAAATGCAAATAATTTATACACAATTACATAGTTTAAAGTAACTAGACCTATTTCATTCATAATCCTTTGTTTGTTCATAGTTATATGGTTTTAATTATTCTAATCTAATAATAATAATTTGAAAGTAGTTATACAGTTTAAAGTAACTATTTATAATAATCTTAAGTAAATAATTTTAGCTTCAAGTAACTATTCATTATACAAATAATTTGTATACAGTTAAATAGTTTAAAGTATTCCCTTCTAATGTCAATAATTTCATTTTATGATAATCATTCATTTATTTGAATACAGTTATATTGTTTCGAATATTATTATCCAATATTAATAATTTTCAAATAGATTTAATTGGTCCATAGATGGCATCCAAAAAGATACTATCTCTATGGGTTAGAGTGGACCTGGGAGTAATAGCAATGAAGGTGTACTACCCAACAACCAACTAGTTTAGCATCACATTCAGGACACCTCTGTTTTTTTAAAATCCCGTCTGCAGAAGATGCAGTCAGTTTATCCTAAACTTTGCCAACAGGGCACTTTAATAATAATAATAACATTAAATCACTGTCTTCTGCATTCCTCAAAGCTCCAGCATCACTGGAGCCTCATCATCAAATGGTTTAATGTCAAATCTAGGACATGCATTAGGGGAGTCTTATCCCTCTGCAGAGATGCAGTTGGTGTATTCTACAGCCCCAGCTGACTGGGCCATATGATTATTGCTTGGATTGGTGCATACTTTATGTGCTATTGAAATGTTTTTTTTAAGACTATTGAATCTATAATTGCTATACAGGGAGCTTTTCATGTTACACTGAAATGATACTGTTCTGGAAAGAATTTTTAATCCAAAGTAGCATTGATTTTCAGTCTGGAACAGCATTATTCTGATGTAACAAAAATTATATATATATATATATATATATATATATATACACACACACACACACACACACAATAATAGTCACCTTCCCAGAGCAAAGCAAACTTCTAAATGAATGATAGGAACTTATATACAATTTTGAACAAGAAAAGAAATTCCTTCTAAGCCACATGAAAACTAATGATTCCAAAGACTAGTAAAAATACAAAACTAAAAACAAAAAAACAACAACAATATATTGGCCTAATGATTAGAGTGTTCGCTAATAGTCTGGGAGACCAGGGTTCAATCCTAGGTTGAGTCATACCAAAGACTCAAAAAATGGTATTTGATGCCACCTTGCTTAACACTCAGTATTATAAAAGGTACATATCAAGGGTAAAGTGGAGCAATCCAGTGACTGGTGTAGCACTCTCCTCTACACCTCGGTGTAGTAGCTATTGAAAAGGGAGCCTTTGGTCACTCTCAACTAAGGTTGCTTATTTTACTTTTACTTGCATTAGGAGTTGGTAATAGGAAACACTTTACAGTTGCCCATTTTTCAAGGAAACCAACAGTGATGGGTCCTTTCATGTTACCGAACATTGTCACAGCATGACCTTCTTTACTGAGTGTTGCACCAGAAACTTTCTTTACTGGAGAGTTAGTGTGATTCCATTCCATGGACTGTGTTTTTGACAAACTCTTCATGGCAAACACACATTTAACTGATCTGTAAGCATTTTTTAAACTAAAACATCTTTCCCCATTCACATCACTCATTCTTCTGTAAATTTAAGTGGTTTGCACTTCTCAGCCAGCAAAAAATTTGATAACAGACCAACATTCAATCCTGGAGCATTTGTTGCCATTTGGAATAATAAATATTTTGCAGGGTTCAAATTTTTCTATCAACCATTTCCCCCCCCCCCAAACATTGCGTTTACATTCATGAAAAAAAATTTTTGTTTTTAAAAAAAATTACCCTTATTAATTGAATGGCCCTTACACGTATATATATATATATATATATATATATATATATATCTCAGTAATATCCAGTCAGAGTTTGAAGACAGTGGGTGTGGATTATCCGCGTATAGAATATATGAGGAATATCATATAAATCTATGCGAGCGCTCGATGTATGGCTATTGTTACATATTTTTTTCCTTCCAGGTTTATGTAACAAAACTCACATACAGAGTGCATACAGTGCAATTAGAAGGAAACTCAAACTTGGTAAAATTGTCATTATCAATTTATTTTGCTAGAGAATATCATTATACTCTCCATCTCATCAGATAACTGTACATGTTTAACTTGAGGTTGAAAAACAGCAAATGTGGATTACAGTCTATATGTGTATTAAAAAAAAAAGAAGGAAAAAACCTATATAAATTCTAAATTCTCAGGTGAAAGCAAAGGAGGAGGGGGTCAATATATATATATATATACATATATATATATATACATACACACACACACATACATATATAAGATTCATTCAATAATTGAGGGGAATTTTTATACATATAAATATAAGTCATTCATTATATAACACTAAATGCTTGTTTGTAATTTTCAATTTGACATGCCATATCTATATGTATGTATGAATCTAAGACATTTTTATAATATATATATATATGTAAGACATTTCTCATTTTTTTTCTTTCATTTTAAAGTGAATATAATTCAGAAAATACATCACATGAGATGATGATGGTTTAACATCAAAACTGAAATGTTTAATGTTAGCAGATTATTCAAGTATAAATACATTTATTTTGTAAATACATCGTTTTTTCATATTCTATATTTACATTTATGAGTGGTTAAAAGAATGTGAAACTGAGTTAGGAATTGTTTTTATTTCTTAATCTATTTTAATACTGAGATATTTGTGCTAAAATTGAATTTGCTTGGAGCGCTGTTATAGTTTTGTTTGTTTTACTATCACTTTACATTTTATCTAATGGTGAGTGTATATATATATATATATATATATATATATATATATATATATATATATATATATATGCAAATTTCATTAAACATAATAGACATTTTATGTCTACATATTTTCTTCTGGATCCGTTCGAATTCCCGTATTACTTTTATCATATTCGGGGGGAATTGATTTAGGTATTGTCCATAGTTGTATGTATCCCTAGTACTTTCTGCCCGACTTTGGGCCATCATCAGGGGAGAATCTATTACTACGAAAAATTCTCACCGACAACACAACAATACTCAAACATCAAAATAATAAACAAAAACTTCAGATTCTCAAAGCACTATATATTAGAAACCTGCAACCAGCACTTAATAGAATTAATTTTCAAACCAGTGCTAATGTACTTAAACCTCTTTAGCTACTGGCACTATTTACAGAATTACATTTAAAAGCAAACGCCATAATTTTCAACAGCAAAGATGTCCTTACACAGTAGTAATTTGCTAAAACAAAAGTTACATCACTTTTGTAATAGATTCCCCCCTGATGATGGCCCAAAGTCGGGCAGAAAGTACTAGGGATACATACAACTATGGACAATACCTAAATCAATTCCCCCTGAATACGATAAAAGTAATACGGGAATTCAAACGGATCCAGAAGAAAATATGTAGGCATAAAATGTCTATTATGTTTAATAAAATTTGCATTAATGAAGAAATGCTGCCTAAATTATATATATATATATATATATATATATATATATATATAAGAAATGCAAATAAGAAAATAAAAAAAAGAAAATGCTTGATGATATTATAGCAGAGTAGATTTAAAACTTTCAAATATTTTAATTATGAACACTATTAGTCTGTTACTTGATGTTTCGTGTGGTGTGCACAACCATCAGATAGAAAATCTCTCTCTAGAGAGAGAGAGCGAGGGAGATTGATTTTCAGAGATTATATATATATATATATATATATAAATAAATAAAATATCTGAATCATAATAAAATTCTCCAAGTATAATATTATTTCCACCTAATAGACCATAACTTTAACAGAGATGCTAAATTAACAATAATTAGAGAAGAGTGAAAAAAAACAAAAAACTTATCAAACATCAAATCAATTCTAAAATCCCAATGAAGATACAAAGGTTCTTCTGTAAACAAGGGGAATTTTCATCAAATTTTTGTTGGCTGAAAAGTGTAAACCATATGAATATTTACAAAAGAATGTGTCAAATGTTTACAAATGGGAGAAATTGTTTAAATAAAGTTGTGCACCTCTGAAATGGTGAGTTCAGTTAATGTCCTCATTTTGGCAGTAAGAAGACTTTCTATAGAGGACGTTTTTGATCAACTGTGAATTTTCGTGGATACAACATACAGAATTGTGCAAGATGGTCTTGCACTTTTTAAGGTCAGGTGTCATTGGGTTCCCAAAATGTTGACCATAGAGTGCAAGGTCTGATACTACTGCAAGAACAGTGGAAACCATCTGTCAATTTTGTTAAGTTACTGTTTTCTAACATTCTGTTAATTGGATAAACAGTTGTGACCTTTGTTTTGTTGGTTGGTTGGTTGGGTTTTATAGCATATCAACCTTTGTAGGTTATTTAACGCCAAATCCATTTTTATGTAAATAATTTTGTTGTTTGTTTCAGTTTGAATAAAAATCCAAAACAGTCAACATGTATTTCATGTCTACCTTATTATGAGTAAACCAAACAAACAGTTGCAAGAACCGTCTTTTTTTTCGAGTGACAGAAATACTTCTTGTTCATCTTACGTTGAAACACAATTGAAAGTAAGATGGCTTATTTTATAAAAACAACCAGCAATTTGGCCAGGTGGGGGATTATAAACAGGATGGAAACCAAACCAACAGGGATGAGCAGTATTTTTAACATTGCCTCTGAACATATGTGAATGTATTCGACATTCAGCTATAATGGATATCGGCCGGGAGGACGGTTTAAAAATTATTTCAGACAAATTGGACAAGATTTATCAACTGGACAAAAACATGATGATGCTTAAAGCATTTAAAGATTTTTTTCTTAAAGAAGAATGGTTGAAACTAATAGTAATTGCATAAAAACTTACGAAGGTTTGAAATTACATTGCCCAAAGGAATTCAGGCTTTTTTTGTGTTGAATGTGGCTAACGTATCTGTGGAAAATGAAAAGTTATCGTGAATTTCCATTTATGAAAGAGACATAATTTAATGACTCTTTCATAGATGGATGTGTCGTGATTCAGTTTTTGTTTGTTGATATTTTGTTGTCAGAGTACAATACTGTCCCAGTTATTAAGAGGGACATAGAAACAGTGAATTTCAATTGATACAACGATTACAGAGGACAAAAGATTAAACCAAAGGAGTTATCGCAGAAATGAGTAAAGATTTCTAAATCTAACAGGACCTTTAGTTTTGGAGATGGTGTAGAAAAAAAATCCACTAAAATAGTTAAGTTTCCTGTGATTAGAAGGGGCATAAAAAGTGTCTGAGCTTATATTGAAGCTGGCATTGTCAAAAATTATTTACCCCTGATACTAAGCCATAAATCTATGAAAGCTGCTGGAATGGTGTTGGACATCAAAAATGACAGTTGTTGGATTTCAGGCAAATCTGTAAAGTTAAGAACTACCTCATCTGGTCAGTATCGTCTTCATTTGACTTCTATGTTTTGGAGGTTGAAAAGTTACCAAACATTGTCTTACATGTAAAAGCCTTAAGTCAGCATACAAAAGATGAGAAATTGCATTGGCAATTTGTGTATGAATCAAAGGAGAAACTTATATCCTTGGTGAAAAATATAATATATAAGGAGTTTCTGGACCCTCAATATGATCCATAGTAGGATTGCTGCTGAGAAACATTTAATGACAAAGTTTAAACTCAACTGGTACATCCACAATATGAAATTTGTTGCCAGATTAATTAAAACAAAAAAGAGCGAAGAAATTGTTCGCAACTTATGTGGATTTTAGAGCTCCTTGTTTTTTTAATAACGAAAACTGCCAAAAGATAAATTGATATCAAAATCTGCGGAAAGTCCTCTTGGTAATGGTGTTGTGAAATGTCACAATTTGATAGTTGCTGAAGCATTGAAAAAACATTAGAAGATGAGAAGTGTGAACCAGAAATAGCTTTGACGAGGGCTGTTAATGCTAAAAAATGCAACCCAGGATCACTCAGGATGTACAGCAAGCAAAATTCTATTTTGTTTCAATATAAATGCACCCTCAATTTTGACGGACAATTTACCTCTAATCGAATGTGCAACAACTAGTGACTTAGGGTAAATCAAAATGCTTTATAAGTTTTACAGAAGCTGAAGTAGGTGAAAAAAAATCCAGAGAGCACTACGATTCATTGTTAGGATTTATGTGGATGAAGATTTTGTGAGTGGTCATAATGTCTATTGTAAAAGAAAAAGAACTAAAAAGTATTGGAAAATGAATGTCAGTGTGTACTGATCAGACATAGAGGAACATTTTACAGAATATTTCTAAAAGAAATTAAACAGCAAGAAGGAAGAAACATGAAATCCTGAATGAGGAAGATGAAGAACAGTGTGATAAAAAAAAAAACAGATGGTAATATTGAGAAATTGAAAGATAACGCGGAAAAACCCAGTAGAGATAAAGTTGTGAAGTATAAAATGAATGGAAGTAATAAGTGGAAAAGAGGAAAGATAAGGAATCCACCACCAAAATCAGCTGGAAATGGAGTGATTGGTTGAATATTAGAGCAGAAGAGAAAAATGAAGATTCTGTTTCCATTAAGAGGGATCAGGTTGATGGGGAGAGAGAGTCATATGAAGTAAATCATCAAAATCAACATATGTTTTTGCTTACATCTGAACAAGACCAAAGAAAAATGTGATTGATGCAAAGAATAAAGAAATAAAAAAAACGGAAAATCATGAGGTATATGAATGTGTGCATTACATTGGTCCAGAATGTATATCAACAAAATTGGTGACAACTGAGAAATATCAAAATAATAATAAGATAATGAAAACCCGTCTTGTTGCACGTGGTTATGAGGAGGACTCGAGTAATTTAAAAATAGATTCTTCAACATACATTCGTGAAGCTATGTATCTTGTAATGAATTGGCAGGTTGAGACTCTTGATTTCACCTCAGCTTCTCAGAGAGAAAGAGAGAGAGAGAGAGTTTATCTGAAATCATAAGTCTGAAAGCTAAAAAGATTCATCTATGGATTAAATGATGTACCCCATTTGTGGTACAAGAGAGTTTATCAAGTTCTAAATAAACTGAAGGGAATGGTGTGTGCCCATGTACTATTTCTTTGACATGATGCAACTGACAACTTGATGGGCCTCCTGGCAATGCCTGTGAATGATTTTATATTCTGACCCTTCTAATTTCTGCATGGAACAAAGTTTTCAAGACATGATGAAGTGAAGATCATTATGAGCAAATGGCTAAGAACTCAAAGATTTCTATAGTGAAGAAATACAAAAGATTTTTTTGATGGGAAATATGCATTTTAAAGAATGGAGATTATATTGAAAAATGAAGCGAAATTCCCCACCCCCGGTAAAATGTGACTCATCATATTACAAAATTCAACTTATTAATTGAATGACACTCGTAGATGGATATTGTGTCTCGTAACTGTTCCCTTAAATGAACTAAACAATAAATTAAGTTACCCCAAGATATACAATTACAAGCCTGAAATGCTTTAAATTATTCAAAAAATTAATTACCTTTTACAGACTGTACTTCCTACTAAACATCTTCAAGAAGAAAAAAATAGTGAACGCATGTAAAGTTGGATGACATTGTGATTTAAGAAAAATTTCAAATCCCATTCACACTTGAAGCCAATCCTTTGGCATTCATAAGCCTTTCCATCATAAAAGTAAACAATCAGGAAATAAATATCATGATGATGATGACTGAAAGTTGAAATGAATACGGATTAATAAATTTCTTAATTTTATCTTTTCACCAATGATTATGCGTTTATACTTTGGATGTTTCTTCTCTCTCTCTCTCTATCTTTGCATTCGTACATATGTAATGTAAATTTTAAGACATACTTTTATCAGTCGAGAAAGTGAATTCATTCTCTTATTGTATGAACAAAAATGTAACAAAAAAGAAAAATGGACGAAATGGACATACTTTTATCAGTCGAGAAAGTGAATTCATTCTCTTATTGTATGAACAAAAATGTAACAAAAAAGAAAAATGGACGAAGAAAGAAAGAAAAGATAAACGTGTTTATAACTGCCAATTGCATTTGGTTTTGTAAGGAGGCCCTCACATTCTCCTTGGAGAGCGATTTGTCTAAATACGATGATGCATTCAAGAGGGGGAGAGGTCAGACTTGCTTATAAGCATCAATATAAGTAATTACAAAGACAGGAAAAATGCCAAGTTAAATGTCACAATGGTAGTGGTAGCATACCCCCCCAACACCTCTCCCTCCTCTCCAGATCCTTATCATTATCATCATCATTGGTAAATTCTTTTCAGCCAGGTTGGCAGTCATTAATGAATCCTGTACTGAGAATTTTGTTTGGCACTTCTCACTTGACTTGAATGTTAAAAATACAAGTTTTTCTTTTTCTCTTTTCCCCCTTCATCTTAAAATTTTTATTTTTATCTTAAAAAGAAAATGAATTTAAGCTTTTATTTTTATGATTTAATGCATCTATATTTTTTCCTGAAAAGGTAAAATACTTCAGTCTTTTTAGGAATATGTGTGTGTGTGTTGGGAAAGGACATAATAGGGCAGTCAAAATACTATTAAGTTGGCACTGAGTGCCCGATTTCTTTTGCCTGAACGTTCAAGAATATACAGCGTGGGCCAGAAGAAGGTGGTCAATACTATTATGATATCAACTGCCTTATTACTTTTGCCACTTCCTTTCAGAATATACAAGTTGTTGCAGAAATAACTGAGTAGTCAATAAAATTATATTGACACTGACTGCCTTATTATTTTTGCCAACATACTTCAAGAATATACAGGGTTTGGCAGAAGTTATGGTAGTCAGCAGATTTTAAAGGAAAAGGAAATAGAAAGAGAAGGATTCCTCAAAAGGAATGAAGGAGTCATTTTTTTATGTCCATAATTGACTGAAGTCTTGGGAATTGGTATGAACAGAGGTCAGCAGATAGTTGTTGGCTTTATTTTTGTTTTTTTAAATAATGGGTGGTTGAAGCAGGAAAAATGAATTTCTTTTCCAAAAGTCAAAAACAGGTGTTCTTACTATTATACATTGATTCATTCAGACTAGTTTCCTCATCTTTGTTGTCTTTATCCCATCATTTCATCCTCTCTACCCTACTGTCTTCTTTCTGCCTGAGTCTCTCAGAGGAAGTGTTCTTACTATTATACATTGATTTCTTCGGACCAATTTCAACAACATTACTTTGATTGATAGGTTGATGGATTTTAATGGCATGTCAACCAATCCAGGGTTGTTTTATGACTACAGATTGGGGATGATATACATTGTATTGAATATTTTTAAGTCTTGCAATTTAACACTAATAGTTTTATTTGCACACAGTTAAATGGTTTCAAGTATTGCTATCTAAAACTAATATTTTTATTTGCACACAGTTAAATGGCTTCGAGCATTGCTATCAAATACTAATTATTCAATTTAATACAAATCATTTGTTTGCGCACAGTTAAATGGTTTTAAGTATAGTAAATGATCAAATTGTTGTATTTAACCCACAGATGGGACCCTAACAGGTACAACAAATCTAAGTAAGAGCAGACCTGAGGGTAATAGCAATGAAGGGGTACTCCACATTCCCCAAAGCTCCAAGACTGGAACCTCACAATCAAGTGGTTTAATATCATATCCAATCTACTTGTGGGGAGGGGCTTATTCCTCTGTAGAGACTCAGTTGGCATATTCTACAGTCCCAGCTGACTGGGCCCTTTGCTTTGATGTATCCATTGAATAGCTTCAAGAATAACAAGAATTATGTATTGTCAATCATTTATTGTCCCTTTGTTCAGATAAACAAATATATCCTCTCAACCAAACTTGAAGAAAAGATGTTAAAGTGATTTGCTTGTTTTCTTTTCAAACAGAAATTATTCAGGATATCCTATTAGACAAGTTGTATTTTACCAGATGATAAACATATTTCACTTTTTTTCTTAGCCTTTATCTAAGGAAACAAAAAAACAATTTTCTTTTCTAAATATATTAATTTTATTGTGTTTATTATTTTTTTTGTGGGGGCAGTTATTTTAGAATTGGCAAAAGTGAAATTGTAAATTTGATTTATGAGTAAATGGGAAGTCTTTATTTGAATGTTTATATAACTATCAATATCACATGATTTATTAAACTAATAGATGAAAACTTAAATTCACTCTAATGTCTACGTATATTACATAGGAAAGAAATAGATGGATTTGAAAAGTGATTCAGTGTTAGGTGCAATTAGAACTGTTTCTAGAAAGAGTTGTCTCGCCTTCATCAAATGTTTGGAAAGGAGACTCTGCAAACATTGGTGGAACATATAATAACCCAGCAATCATGACACTTATATATAGAAACTCATTGGAAATGTATGTATACATTATATAATTTGCAATATTTATAAATAAAGAATGCTCAATATCAGTGATAGAGCTCTATATATTCAAATTAGGATAGAGAAGATACAATCAATGGTGCTAGCTTCAATGATTGCATCAGTGAGAAATTGACTGTTATCAATTGCCATTGACTATACTAAGTAAAAGTGAAGTTGGCAACTTTAGTTGAGGGTGACCTGAAGGCTCTCTTTTCAATAGCTATGACACCAAGGAGTAAGGGAGGGTGCTTCTCCTTTTCCTTGGATTGCTCTACTTTATACTTGATCCTTTCCGTATAATGCTGAGTGTTAAGCAAGGTGGCATCAAGTATCATTTTTTGAGTCTTTGGTATGACTTGACCTGAGATTGAATCCCAGGTTCCTTGACTATTGGTGAACACTCCACTCTAACATACAGATATATCCCAACTAATTTTGGTTACACTATCTCCTAACTTTATATAACATAATTCATCAAGAATTTGTCTAGATGTTTAGACATAATCACATTATTAAATAAATTGCTCTGTTGTAGATACATAACTTCATTTAAGTTTTTTTTTAAATTTAAAAGATACAAAATCTCAATTTCTGATAACACCTCATAACTATGTATATATGATCATCATCATCATGGCATGCTGACTGCATGGATTCCTTTCAGACACTCTTGCCACCTGTCCCTATTGACCATCAGTCTGGGCAAGGTGACATACAGTGTCATGCATCTTTGATTTAGTGAACGCCCATGAGATTGCATTGGACTGATGAATGTAAAGTTTTTGCTGATCAACCATCATTGGTGTGTCCATGTGTTGGAGTCCATAGGAGAATGTCACATGACTTTGTCCTTAGTTGTGCTTGTCTTACTAGGATGGTTTGTGAGATGGGAGGTAAGCAGCTATACAGCTGTTTATTTTTGTGGTGGGTGATGCTTCCAGGAATTATTCTAAGAAGCACACAGCACATACAAAGTTTAATTACAAAGCTACAAGTTGCTTCAAGTAACTGATATTGTAAAAGCTCACCATTGCCGAACAACTTATATAGATTATACATTCACGTATTTAGGGAGCACTTGTTTTTTAGTAGATATTTTTTATTAAATATAACAGACAACTTAAATCTCTTACACTTTTTCATAAGCTTCTCCTCTAGTAGAATTAGATGTCTTAATTCTGAAATTTCATAATGTCCTTAGAATATAAGAGCACTGAAACATAGGTACCCATGTATAATAGCACCACTTCAATAATATGTGTGGATATCATTACAACCCACTGCTTAAGAAGGTCTTTTGATTTTCTTAGCTTACCTCCTTCTCTCTTGGGTTGGCATTTCTCTTTGTTGAGAACCCAACTCCGCCCACATTGTATTTCTTTTAGATATGGAAAAAGCCAAGATTCCTGAAACATTTAGAGTAGAAACCAGTACCATACATCCTTGCTTTAGTGAACACCCATGAGATTAGTAAATGTTCAAAGAAAATAGCACAAGTGATTTGCCTGTTTAACAAAAGAAAACTCATGTTGTAATTAATAAGTGAAGAGTTTATTAAATTTAATGAGAAAAGATTATAATATTCATGTCACTGAAATTACCAGCTGATTTCAGGATTGGTGAAAATCATATCTAGGATTGATTCAATTATCTCCTTATAATGTAATCTTCAGCACTTAGCGTAATGGTTATCATCATAGGAAATGGAATAGGCAACCCAAGTTCAAATCCCGGATGAGGCTGTCTGTATTTCACTTTGTGCTAATGGCTTTGAGAAATGGATGAACCCTTCTGTTCTCTCTGTAGCCATGGATAGATAGGTCAGACTAGGTTCTTTAGCTTTGGTTTTGAAAACCAATTTAGGAGAAGGAAAACTTTAAATTCAAATCAGCAGTATTCTGCTAAACAGTTGACCCTGTGTCACACTCATAGCTGAGAAGTTGGGGAAATACAGTCAATTCAATCTTCTGATAATTTCAATGTCTTCACTACTTTATGAGACATACTTGGCATAACAGAAGTAGTTGTTAGTATTACTGCTAGAGTGGGTTCAATCCTCACTTGGGGCTCTATGTTAGATTAAGCTTAGTGCATTACTAAATATTCTTGGAATTGTTAGTAAGTTTTGCAATTGACCCTCTATTAAACAGGATTTACCAAAAATATATAGGAACAAATTTTTGTAACAATAAAATGATAATTTTTCTAAACTCTTTTAATCTAATTTTTTTTCACAAAATTTAAATATTTCAAAAATAAAAATAGAATTCTTCTAAGCTGTGCCTGTATTATTGCATGCTTGCACCACTTGGACTTTCATGAAATGATGAAGAAAAAGCTTGATGAGATTGACACAAGAATGCTGCATGTTGTTTTGAACAAATCCTGGAAGCAGCACCCCACAAAACAGCAGCTTTATCGCAACTTACTTCCCATTTTACAAACCATCCAAGACAAGCAAACATGTTGGGCACTGCTGGAAAAGTGTGCATGAACTCATAAGCAATGTTCTTCAATGGGCTTCTACATGCTAAGACACTGGACAATATCTAGAATACTTACCAAAAGTGATGACTGGTAGAGGTAAATGGTTAGAGAAAGTCAAAGGAATCTATGCTATTGGTGTGCCTTGATGATGATTGATTTCATGAGAACTTCAATAAGTGCTACTCTTATGCTACAAATTATTATTTAATAGGAATTGTTCCTTGAAACCATATTACTGCATACAAACTATTTTTATTTGATAGAAATACTTGAAGCCATATAACTGCATGTAAATAATTTGTATTGAAAATAATAACTTGAAACCAATTAATAGCTTACAAAAAAGAAAAAGGACTGACTTAGGCATTAAATAACTTAACAAGGGTTGACATACCATAAAACCAATCAACTAATCAAATGTGTATTTATAAATGACAATATATATATACAAAAATACTTATTAAAATAAGTAAGTAGTAAGTAAAATTAGCAACATTAGTCGAGGGTGACCGAAAGGCTCCCTTTTCAATAGCTACTACACACTGAGGTGTAGGGAAGGGTGCTACTCTATTCCCAGGATTGCTCTACTTTCCTTACCTTATAATACTGAGTGTTAAGCAAGGCGGCATCAAGTACCATTTTTTGAGTCTTTGGTGTCTTGACCGGTGATTGAACCCTAATTTCTTGGGCCATTGGTGAACCCTCTACCCACAAGTCCAATCTATTAAGTTGTAATATCTTGATTTTTAAATGAAGTATTATTGTTAACTATTAATTTTAGACTAGTTTATCTTTCATTTGATAATTAATTAATAATTGTAAAATCTTAAATCTTTATAAAATGAATTTTTGTTTGCTTTTGTTCATTCTAAATTGATATTTATTTCATCTTAATTTCAGTAGCTTTTTGTTGCAATTTCAATTATCTTTTAGTTTCACTGTGAGATTTTCTAAGTTGTTCACTAATGGCTATAGACTGAAGGTTTTAATTGATTGATTTTAATGGTATGTCAACCAGTCTCAGGCTTTTTAATGCCTAAAGGCTAGGGAATCAAGGGGTACTCTGCACTCTCCAGATCTACAAAACTGTAGCCTCCCCATAAAATGCAGTTTGGCATCATACCTAGGACACACTTGTGTAGGGAGTTTACTGTGTTTTAAGCCCTGCTGACAGGGCTGTCTGATAGTCAAAGTAGTTGTGACAAAAAGCAACTAATATCAAGATGAAAGAAGTACTAGTAAAAAAAATTAATGACTTTTTAAGCACTTTAAAATGATCAAATGAAATTTTCCTATGTAATTTTTATTTCGATGGAACTATGCCATTTTTTTTTTGTAAAAAAAAAACGGAAGAAAAATCATGGGAAATTCTTTTTTTTTTTTTTGTTACATTCTAACGAGAACCAAATTAGTTATTAAACTACATAGAGCAACAAAAGGAATGAAATAAAAGTCACACATGGATGAAGAGACACAATAGTTTGAGGATGAGAAAGAAATACATTAAAAAAAAAAAAAAAAGCTAAGAGAAGTTGGATGTGCATGAAAAAGATGCAATTTAGGCTAGAAGAGATAACCTAAGACTAAAGAAGAATTTTGAACAGTTTCCTCCCCAAAAGAAAACTAATGGCAAACAAATTAGTTTCCATGAAGAAATAAAGACTAATTTTAGAGTAAAAATGTCAAAATGATTCATTCATGAAAGACAAAGAAAAATGTCCAAATCATAGCAAAAATGGAGAAAACCATTTGAAACAATAAGAAAAATTTGGGAAAAAGAAAAAAAATCCTTGCTTTGCCAAAGTAAATAAAAAGAGTAGCTAAAATTAGAACGCTGAATGATGTATAAAAAGGTTGGACAAAACTTCCCCCCCAAAAAACAAAATAAGATTCTAAATTTTGGCCAAGAAATATTTTTAAAATTCTGGTAGTCTATTGAAGAGAAGATTCAATATTAGTTTAAGGCATATGGCTTCATCTGTAAATATTGTTTGTAAGATATTTCTTTCATTTTGTAGGTAAAACGTGCATCTAATATGATCTCAAATATTCTATTTCTGTTCTTTCATTTTCCACTTCTTCATAGTGTGCTTGAATGTTTATTTTACACACATACACACACTGTTACATACCGGCCCCTAGCCACCATATTTGTTATGTTCCTCTCTCGTGTCTGGATGATATTCTTGATATTTTGGTATTCCTGCTTGTCCCAGACACATTGGCAAAAGAGTATGTAAACGAAAAAAAATTTATAATTCATCCTATTTCCTCGAGTTGGCTCATAGGGATATTTCCCGGGTAATAATAATAAAGTTATCAACAACAGGTTGAAGAATTACTGCACGGAAATAGTGTATCAGAATGACTCGCAAAATAAAATTAAATACAACAACAAATTCAACAACATTTATTCTGTTAGCGTTTTACTAACAAAGTAATATAAATGCATATAATACAGTTCAAAAGATATACGAAAAGAACTTATCTGAGAAATGGTGTTTAGCGTGAATATTCGTTATATAGGCATGAGAGAAGATTAGGTTCTATCAGGCTTTATTTTCTTTTATATTGTCCATTTTTCCACTCGTGGTTGCCTTTTCTTCCAAAATGCCAATGTCACAAGTTTTTTTTTCAAGTGTTCATGCTGCAGTCTCTGCTTCAACTGTGTCATTTCAAACTAAACCGCCCCGCCTTCTGATTCACGCTGGTCGGCAAAAGAATTTTCATTCTTTGTACCCCAGGGACTTCTGGTCTACAACCTCCCACTACTCCTCTCCTAGTTTATGCTGGCTGCTGCAATGTGAAATGTCACAAGTATGTATATATATGTGCGCGCACAATATGTGTTGAATATTAACTTAACTGAGGATTGATCACATGAAACTCTAAGCCGTGAGTTTTTACCCTGTTTTGTTATTATCATCTGATATTATTCTTGAAATAAGATATGAGATGTTGGTAGATTGAGCACTGGAAATCTTAATCACACTCACCTAAAAGTTTGAAGAGAGTAGACACAAATTTAACAGCTTGTGATGTGTGTCAGTTCTTAGCAAAACAATCATAAAATCAACAGTCACCAAATATTGTTAACTGTATCAACACTTTTCAAATCTAGATCTATCATAGATAATGACCAATCTTTTTTTAAAATTTTTTTTTAGATATAGAAAAGCATATATATATATATATACTCTAGCAAACTTATATACATAGGTGGTACTTGATGCCACCTTGCTTAACATACAGCATTATAAAAAGATGGATTAGGAGTAAAGTAGAACCATCCAGGGAATGGTGCAGCACCCCACCCCCTACACCTCGGTGTAGTAGCTATTGAAAAGAGACCCTTCGGGTTACCCTTCGACTATGGTTGCCAACTTTACTTTTATGTTTCATATATATATATATATATATATAGCTACATAAATATTATAGCAAACACCTACACATATGTTAATAGCAAAAATTATAGCAAACATATATATATATATATATATATATATATATATATATATATATATATATATATATGCACACACACAATATAACATTAAAAGATAAATGCGAAGGAGAAAAGATTTCAAGAAAAAGTACTGGAGATCAATTACAAGAAAAAAATGGGAAAAAAAAGAACCAACATAACAAAATACAGTCAGAAAATATCAGTGGTAAATTGGTGTCTATGTTTCCAACCAAAACCCTCTCCAATATGAGTAGAATGTTTTACATAAAAGATCAATTTTAAGAGGAGTACTACTGGTTTGAATGCAGAATTTTTCTTCTTCTAAACTGGTTTTCATACCAAAGCTTAGAGAGTCCAGTCAGCCATACTATTTACTCATGGAGAAAGAATAATTGGATTCATACCTTTTTCAAGGGTATTAGCACTACATGAAATGCAAACTGCTTTGTCCAGGATTTGAACTCTGGTCACCAAATCCATTTTCAAAGATAATAACCACTATGCCACAAGCACAATGAAGTTAAAGTAATCTGTTACACAAATTTCTGTTACTTCTACCAGAGCTGCTATTGCTTTAGTCAATCAAGTTTCCCCAATTGTAGTATCACCAATGTACTGTAAATGTTTAAAGTCCATTGAGCAAAGCAGATCAGTATAAATTATCTATATTGATAATTGAAAGGGTTTGTTTGTCTGTCCTCGATAAACAGCCAAGCAGTTTGAAATAGAGTTACCAAATCTATAATGATTATTAGCAGAAGATTTTTTACTTGTCCCTATGGAAGGCTTTCCACACAAATACACACACATATACCCATATAAACAGTTTAGTAACTCCCTGTTTTAAAATTCTTATAATTTATTTTTGAACTATAATTTTTTACAAGAAATGGTATTTGAAATAGAGATTTACTTTTCAATCACCCTATATATCATCTATTTGAATAATTATATTGAACACCAAACATCCATTTGGATTATTGTATTGAACATGAAACAGCTGTTATGGATTATTTAATAAAAAACTGATTATTATTGATTATATATATATATATATATATATATATATATATATATATACTGTTTTCTTATGGGATTCATTAGTCTCACGTGACTATGGGTCTGCACATGGAACTTGGCACAGGCCTGGAATTGTACAGAAGACAGGAAGTTGCCCATGCAACAGGTCACCCCTCTTCATGGCATTAATGTTGTTCAAGTGAATGAAACTGTAAACAAAGTTAGAGTGTTTTGAGGATTTCATGGCTTTGAATTCAGACTGTTTTTTTCCAAAAACTTTACCACGACTAGATACCTTACCAAAGCAGGCGATCCTCATCTGCCTGACTATTGACCTCATACCTAGAGTGTTTGTAGTGTGGTGGGAAGAAATGGATTCAGGCCTTTTCCACCCAGGGCATTAGGGTATGGTGAAATGCAACCTCCCTCATCCAAATTTGAACTTTGTTTATGGCTTTTATTTTCTTAGATGTTAACTGTAAGCCCCCCCCTACAATCATTGGCATGTTCTGACAAAATAAGCTGGGTAAGCCAATAATACTTATGATCTTGCAGGTGAAATTAAAGATAATTAACATTAATTAAAGATTAAATTAAATGCCTCACATTACCTCTGAAATGTCAACTAGATTTTTTTTTCTCGAGTGTTTGTGTTTACAATTAACCTCCAAGTGTAACTTTCAAAACAAAACTTAAATTTAAACCACTGAATTATAATAATTTCTATTTGAATTATTAAATCATTTTATGTTAATGTCATCATTTGATAACTGTGAGAATAAGTAATGACTTCAAGTGAAACGGAATATATATATATTCATATATATATATTACACATACACACTGAGGGTAAAAAATATTGTTTCATTAAATCAGCAGTTGCAGAAAATTCTGAATGCTCTGCATATTTCTGACTTTAGCCTTTTCCCAAATTTACTTCATATTTCATCAATGTTAAAATCTTTTTATTGTGGAAAGAGATTACTGCCAAATTGAATTTTGTATATCTGAGGTATGAACTTTCAAAGGTGAATGCCAGATTATAAATTTCAACAGTTCCTTATAATTGTTATGAATTTAGTAAGTCACTTGAAAGAATTGTACAATACAACAGGAACAAATAATGCATTCAAATAATGATATTTAAAATTTTGTATGGAATTATTTTCACTGGGTAAACAATACATACACGTGCTATTGATTATAAATACACAAACACACATTATATATATATATATATATATATATATATATATATATATATATATATGTGACATGCATGCACTCATATATACATACATGAAGGTCATTCAATAAATGAGGTGAATTTTGCTCAAATAGTTGGTAATAGAAAACACTTTACAGTTGCCCCTTTTCAAGGAAATCAATTGCAATGGGTCCTTTCTAGTTCCAGAAAACTTTCAGTATGACCTTCTTTACTGACTGCTGCAGCTGGAATATTTTCTTTAACAAAAAGTCTCGGTGTTTTCCTTCCATAGACTATCTGACTCAAGTTTGAAGTGGCAAACCCATGTTTAGTCTATTTGTAAATTTTTTTTTTTTTTACTAAAACATAGTACTCCTCCTCACATATCACATTCTTTTGTAAATTTCACATGGTTTGCACTTTTCAGCCAGGGAAAATTTGATGACAGCCCTCTGTTCAAACTTAGAACACTCTGATTTGCAGCCATTTTGGATAGCCTTAAAATAAACATTTTTGCTATAAATCAATTCTAAACAATACAGAGTTTGCATTTATAAAAAAATTCATTTTGCTTTTTCAAACAGAATTACTCTTATTTATTAAATGAACTTCATACACACCCGTGTGTGTGACTTTCATATGCACCCATATGCACATTATATATATATATATATATATATACACACACACACACACACACACACCTGCATACTCACACATAGAGAATATTTCACCACTGATAAATCAAAGCAGACTAGGAGGTGCCCGTGGTGTAATTGTTATCGTCGTAGGAAATGAACACGGCGACACAAGTTCAAATCCTGGACGAGACTGATTGCATTTCACATAGCACTAATACCCTTGGGAAAGGTATGAATCCAATTATTCTCCCTCCAACTATGGGTAAATAGTAGGACAGACTAGGTTCTTCAGCCTTGGTCAAGCAACTAATCTAGGAGAAGGAAAACTGAATTCAAACCTGTTAAACTCCGCTTAAAAATTGACCTTGTGTCATATCCTGCCCGAGCGGAGGGGTTGGAAAATAGGATAAATCAAAGCAGTGATCTATCAAATCTTTCTTCTTGATTTTATTCTCTTTCTCTCTTCAGATTGATGCTGGGAAATAGTTGACATTTTGATATATTCAATCTCTTAGATGATGGAGTGGAAAATGTTTTGTGTGAAGACATATTACCAAAAAAAAAATCTTTCGAGATAGTTCAAGCAAGATGCAGAAAGAAGTTCAATTTTAACATATTTCTAAATAGAAGTCAAATTTTCAAGTTGGTTAAGAACTTTGAAGCTCATTGCACTTGTGAAGATCATAGGGTAATGGGTTCCTCACTATCTAGGCTTCCAGTAACAATCCGAACACCGAGAATGTCACCAGGGTTCAAAATTCAGTCGGCCAGAGTCCATCCAGCTCTTTGCAATGGAGGAGCCAAAAACTTGGGGATCTGTAATTTCAGTCAAGTGCGTTCTGATCAAGGATCTCAAACTTTATCACTACCTGATCCAGATCAAACACTGACAGACTTAGGCCGATATGGAAAAGAGGATCTGGAGGTTTTCAACAGACAATATCTACCCGATCAACCCATACACTATTGTGGCATTGAAGGTAGCCATCATTGAGAAGATTCAAGCAAATCATCCAAAAGAAACATGCATGCAATATCAATAACTTTGCCCACCACATTCAACAGTGTGCCTTCAATTGAATTGCAGACATCTTGAGCATGAACTCTAGGGTTCCTCTTAATATTTTTGCTTCATGTTTGAGTCTTAATGGTTTCAAATCCTAAAATATTACTCATTTACATTTTAATAATTGTAATTTCTATTATTCTATCATTTGTGGTCCTTGATTTGGGTCCAACAATTTTGTTTCAAAAATTGTGAAACACTCTGTATGCACTTTTAGTTTTTCTTGACCAGCAATTTATCCACTGCCAATTTAGCTCACTTCCCAAAACCTGAGCAGGTCTCTGAACGAGGCAGATGGAGGAAAAAAAAAAAAAAAATTGATCTTTGTTGACAACTTTTAAAACACAAATTTCGAAGTAAGGTCTCTCGGGAAAACTTGTCTTGTTGCCTGCCTAAATAGAAGAGGAAAAGGGAGAGTGAAAAAAGATGCTCACGTCTCCATTGCTTTAACGAAATGTGCCTGTGTGCATGTTAATCTTTTGAAGGAGTGAAAGCCATGGAGAATGCAAAGTAAGGAGTTATTATTTGGCATCTTGTATAGATATTGCCGTTTCTGTAACCCGTGAGATCATGGGTCAGAGATATTTAACAAATATGTGAAAACATTTAGTCACTCTAATGATTATACAGTCAACTCTTTCCAACAGCACGATTTAATGACATATTTGTTTTTATATTCTCACAGGACTATTTTTGGAGATTAGTTTGTAGCAACAACACATGAAGATTTCAATATATATCTATTACTAAAATTTTCCTTATATATATATATATATATATATATATATATATATATATATATACACACACACGTGTGTGTTCATATGAATGTAATTCAGCAAAAACATGAAATCTTTAACTTAAAATGTTTTTAGAGAATGAAGCAATTTCCAGTATAAGTTGCAACTGAATGATAAATTTGTGGGACTTGCATTCATATGGAATGTCACTTTTTTTAATCGTCAAAATTTGATATAATGGAGATAAGTAAATATGTTAATTACAATTCCTAAGCAAAACAGATATTATTAGTTGATACTTATTAGCAAAACTCAACAGCATTTAAACATGAAAAATACAATTACATGAATATATATAAGAGTGTATTTATTTTTGTTTTGGTTGGTTAGTTAGGTTTTATGGCATATCAACCCTTGCAGGTTATCTAATGCCAAATCCTTTTTATACATGTATATTGAACATACGATTTGTAAACACATTTTGTTGATAAAATTTTCAACTGAGACTGAGCTCTTTTTTTACACTGTGAAATGGTTTCAAGCATTTCTAACTAACATGAATAATTCTGTTTACTATTGATTATTTGTTTGCACACAGTGAAGTGGTTACAAGTATTGCTATTTAACACTAATTATTCTACTTAACATTATTCATTAATTTGCTCTTAGTTAAATGGTTGCAAGTATTGCTATATATCATAAACAATTCAATTAAACACAAGTTATTTATTCACTCACAGTTAAATGATCAAACAGTTCTATTTCAAATAATTCAATTTTGTATAAGTTATTTGTTTGCACTGAGTTTAAATGTCTAACAGTTCTATTTGAGTCATAGATAAAATCCTATTAGGTGCTACCACTGCAGGCCAGAGTGGACCTGGGAGACATGGCATTGAAGGAGTACTCCATATTCTCCAAAGTGCCAGCATTACTGGAATCATCAGATTGTTTAATGTCATATACAGGACACTCATTGGCAGGGATCTTGTTGTATAGCCATAATACAAATACAAATATAAGTGGAAACATAATCAAACGTAAATTTACGAACTTCAATGAACGATTGAACACACTTCTTCATAAAAATATGTATCTGTCACACTTTATTCTTGAAAGGGTTGATGTTTCTGTGGTGTGTGAGAGATGGGTGGAGAGACATATACTCAGAGAGAGGACTTCTTCTTCCCATATCTTCTTCCAGGAGCCAGGGGGTGCCAACGCTTGCACCTCCTTGCAAGCTCGTCAGAGACTCCTCTGATCAGCTGCATGTTCCTTGCTCGACTGCAATTCTCAGCACTGTCTAAATCTGACCGCGTGGTTCTCATCACATGGTCTCCTTCCGGTTACACACCAGTTGTACTCGACTGCCCTGATCGTGCTATCCTGTTTACTTATCACAACGTGACAGCTTGTCAAAGCACACAGGGTCACTAGGAACAAACTAAAAATCCATGGCATATATTATATAACAATCTTACGCCTCAGCAGAGATGCAATCAGTGTATTCTACAGTCCCAGCTGAGTTATTTTTGGATTGCTACACATTCATATTTTTTATTATAGTTTCAATGTTGTAAAGATGGGAAATAAAAAATTCCTAATAATATCCATTTTTAATTGTATAATGTTCCACTGGAAATAATGGAACCCAGGTATCTTTGGTTGAGAAGGGGAAAATTAACTTTTTATAAAAAATTGTTTGAGGTGTACTTATTTATGAGCAATATAGTACTTATCTCAATGACCTGTCAACAGAAATGGAAAACTTAAAGTTCTGAAGTGGCCCACTTCAACTGCTTCTAAGAATTTAATACATTTCTTGTATCTGCTGACAAATGAATGGAGGATTTGCAACTTGCACCAAAGAGCATAAAATTTATTTTAAGTTTTTAAGGAACTTTTGAGTTTGTTGGAAAATCCACTTCATATTTACAGGAAATATGAAACTATAAACTTGTTATAATCTTGCACTTGTTAGTTTATGTTAATTGTATTAAAAGTATACTTCAAGGGTTGAATGATATAAGTTTGGCAAGCCAATGGATTTAGTTTAATTTTATTGTACTACAGTATCACTAAGAAATAAGTGGCCATGTGCCAGTCTAAGTTTTATATATACCGTATCACGTATAAGTACACCTCTATCAATTCTTCAAAAAAGCAGTTAATTTTATTCCAAACTAAAAAAACAGGATTGCTCTGTAATGTCAGTTACATTGAGCTCTTTACAAGGAAAATTTAAATGTTCACTGTTGAATGTTTTTTTTTTTTTTGTCCCGATGGAATTACTCCCAACTCCGGTTTAACTGGACTGAATACTACTACTAAATATATATATATATATATATATATATATATATATAGAGAGAGAGAGAGATAGATTGATAGATAGATAGATAAAAGCCATTAACCAAATAGATGGTTAATTGTTAAAGTATAGAATAAAATCAATCCAGAGAGCTTATGGTCCAGTCAGCTGGGGTTGCAAAATACACTGAGCGCATCTCTGCAGAGGGGTAAGACTCTCCCAATGAATGTTCTGGATATGACACTAAACAATCTGATGGTGAGGCTTCAATAATACTGTAGCATTGGGGAGTGCAAAGTAAACCTTTACTACCATCACTCCCAGGTCCACTCTGGCCTGGAGTGGTAGAACCTGATAGGGTCCTATCTATGGGTCAAATAGAACTAAACAGCATACTTATGCTAAACTTAATCATTTGAAATAAAACTTTTGACATGTAACTGTGAATAAACAAAAACTACCTTTACTAAACTGAATTGTTTGAAACTTTTATCAAAATGACTCAATTTGGTGCTAAATGACCCAAAAAGGGTTGAAATGGTATAAAACAAAACAATCCACCAACCACTAAGCTTGAATAAAATAAAAAGGGTTTGTTGGACTTATGATCCCTCTTAAACTTACAAATCCTATTTTGTGTTACAATATTTACTTAAAAGCATAAATAATAAAGTGTTGAATATGATCCTGTGAAACTTGAAAAAAACAACAAAAAAACTAAGACTAAAAATCCAATGCACTCACTTCCCACAAAAAAGTCTATAAGTGCACATCACCAAAAGTCACGAGAAGCAGCATGGTGGATATGAAATAAGGCAGATGAATCCAAAGTTGGGTCCACAGCAAGTTTCACCAGGTTGAAGGACCTCATAGGTCAGCGGCCAAGATCAAATAGTTCAGTCAGGAAACTACTGCTCTACATCAATAAGAGTGTTATCTATTGATGAAGAAAAAATGGCCAATGAAAGATTACCATAACTGGTTCAAAATTGTATGTCCAAACCACATTGCCTTTGAAAACAAGAGGTGTGTTTTACTGAGGTTGGACCTCTGGCCCCAATGTTGGAAAAATTAGGTACAGAGCTCAAACCCAAACTTAGATGCAAAAAAGATTGTTAGCACAGCCACATTTAATTTTAGGACTTTGAATACAGTGAACTTGTTACCTGAGCAAACAGTGTCTGAAGCCAAGAATAATAGACATCAAATGCATACAAGAACATAGATACTACCATAGTGAACAAGAAATAAAATACCATGATTCTGATAAAGGATGGGCATTTGTCTCTGCATGGAAGAACTCTGCCAATGGCATCATGGGGGTGTAGGACTGATTCTCACTTCTCATGCCTTAAAAACATTAAATAGTAGAGAGAAAATCCAACTGAGAATGATGAGTGTTTCATTTAATAGAAACCCCTGCACAACAATCGTCTCTTGCTACAGTCTCACCAATGCCAGTAATGAAACAGATATAACATTCTACAATGAGCTATCTTCCCTTGTCCAAACACAACGTTCTAATCATCGGTCAAGACATGAATGCTCACATTGGCAAAGATGAAAATAACAAATTCTGCTTATACAACTTGTCAAACAGAAATGGTGAATATCAGGTAGACTTTTCACTCCAGAACAGGATATGATGTCTTAATGCTAAATTAAAAAAAAAAAAAAAAAAAAAAAAAGGACAGAGAAAGCTATGGACCTACACCTACCAGAATAACTCTAAAGCACTGCTAGATTATTTATTCATAAACAAGAAGTGGATAAACAGAGCTCTGAACTGGGAAGCATATTCCTCTTTTGATTAAAGAATCGTCACAGTAAAGATATGCCTGAGTCGATGCAGAAATAAGAAACAGTCAAAACCACATGTTATGACTGTACACAAATTCTGGAAGTTTGTGAATAAAGATTTATGAGATGTACAATTTTCAGCAGTGAATTGACTGGAAATTACTATGTTTTTCTCTTTGTAAATCTCAAAATTTTAAGTTTCTTTTGGTAAAGAATGAGTTTTTGATCACACATGTCGGTTCATTTTATTAGAATGCATTTTAGTTACACTGTATTTGGTCTAAATATCGTCAGTTTTAATTCAAATTATGGAAACCAACAAACATAATATTTACTTATTGATTTAAAAAATTCAAAAGTATCAATAAAAAATATTTAAAAAAAATGAAAAATTCTAAAATTTTGATAAAAAAAAAAAAAAAAAAATGAACCATAAAAATAAGAAATGAGCCATAACAATATCAGATGCCCTTACAAGAGACTTGAAAATTAATTATTTTTTAGTTAAGTTCATTCGCTTGGCAAATAACTAAGTAAATATATTATAATTAAAGTCATATTGTTATGGTTCCTTTTGAAGTCAATAAATAAACATTGTGTATGGGTGCTTCCATAACTTGGTTAAAGTTATTCCAGAAGACAAGTTATTTTGATATAACAAAACATGCATTCAAATGAAATGAGTCAATTTGGGTGGTCGAAAAGTACAAAATTGCCAGTTTTTTTTTATTTAATTAATTTTTGAAACCAAATATTTCTTTTGTAGATATTCTGCTTTATGCATAAGCAGATTTTATTTTGAATTAACAAAATTATGGTTTTGGTTAGTTTATTTGTTTGATGGCATATCAACTCCTTATGGGTTATTTAATCCTGAAATTTGATTCATTTGTGAAGGTTGGATTACAATCATAACTATATTTTTCAAATTCCCATGGCATTTTTTTACCATTGCACTTATTTATCTATTATTTATTTGCACACATTTATAGGATATCAAGTATTCCTTTGTGAAACAAATAATTTTCAGACTGTTGTATGATTTCAAGTATTCCTATCTAATATTAATAATTTATCCACAATTATATGGTTTCGAATAATTACTTAGTTGCATACTAGAAGTACAATTAAACCAAATAATAAATAAAGGGAGCAAGGTTTTTGTTATGAATATTTTTTCCCCTTTTATTTGACTGTCTACAAAAAATGATTGTCTTTATAAAAAGCAGAATTGGCATGGACATTGCTTGTTCAAATGTTTGCTATTGATGTCTTTTGAAGTCCATCTGTGTGACTTTTTACCCTATTTTCAGAGGGGAATGTCCTCGTGGAGTAATGGTTAAAGCACTGGACTGCGGAATCGTAGCAAGTGAGTGAACTCCAGTTGGGCTATTACGTTCACTTTCGGGCAAATACCCTTGGGAAAGTTATGAGGCCCCTTATCCTCCCAACTATGGGTTAAATAGTACCACTACTGTTCTTCTTGAAGGATGGCTTTGGCAATAAATAACCTACAAAGGTTGATATGCCATTAGACAAAGAAACCAAAACCTATTTTCTGATTTTTCTTTTTGCCTTTTGATTGTGAAGAAGAAATTCCATTTCAACTGAAACTCATTGATTTTCAGTAATTAGAAAATTTCAAGTTTCTTGCTTACCATATTTTTGTTTTCTATAAGAAGCACTTGTTTCCATCTGGACAATTCCTCAATGTTATCTCCCTCCACTTAGCAAGTAGTGAGCGTGTTTGGCACCACATACCACTTTGAACAATTCATTCTTCATAATGATGAATGCCAAGAATAAATTGCATTCACAACTGTCAAATCATCATCACTTGTCTGATGTGCTTCTTCTGTCAACCTCTTCATTTAACCCTCTGATATTAGATTTTTGGGGAGAGCAAACCACATTAGATAGCTCATTAATAAATTATAATTATTACTTTGTGAATTTATCTTTGCAGCATTTGAGCTGTAAAAGGCTGGAGATCCCCAGATTAAAAGTGTAGTATCTGTTCATCTGCCTCAGAAATCTTCTTGTATTTAGATAAAATATCACCAAACAAAATGAGGTTAACTTGAAGAATTTGACCCTATATCAGTACCTGCTCATTGCATCAGACCCATTGCCTTATAATATTAATGGATGCTACTATAGATTTATCATTATACCTCTTCTACCTTCAGTTAGGAGTAAAATAATTGGGCACATTGGGCTCTCTTGCCTTGATAGTCAACTAGTCCAAGAAAATAATTCAAAACCAAGAACTAGAGTTTCTAAGTTGTCCTTAGCTTCATTTAGGCAAACCTTGACCACAGACTGGTTCTTTCTGTGGACAACATCTGTGTTGTGGAGATGAGAGACTTGCTGCTTGGGAAGCTGTTGATTTTCCATAAAACCTTGCCTTGCACACAGAAACATGGTCTCTTGAGATGAATAAATACCAGCAAGTTAAGTACAATTGTGGCCCTTCAGCCGAAAAGGTTGAGGATCCCTATGCTAGTTATTTGAATTTTTTAAAACTATTTCTTTTTTAGACGCCCTATAAACAAACACCATTGCATTTTACATAAACATAGATTATATTTTGTAAAGGCAAAATTAGGATTTACAAATTTGACTGATTTTGTACTAGTGCTAGTAACAGAAATAAAACTGCATTATATATATTATGAATAATTTGAAGACATTTAATATGCATAATTAAATATACGGGCCATTCTGTATGGTGGCATAACTAATTTTCCAGTCTAGTAAGATGCCATTGAATGGGAGAATGTCTTTGAAGAAGAAATTTTTCTAAGTTATATATATTTTTCCTTTTGCTCTTAAAATATTAATAGGAAATAAAAAAAAAAAAAAGTTTCTCTTTCAATGAAATAATTTTCAACTTGTTTATGCTGGGGAAGGTTTTTTCTTTTTTTTTCTTTCTTATTTCCATCTTGACTTAATTCAAATTCACAAAGTTACAAATATTTGTGTTGTTTCAAGTTGTAGAATAAATTTTATTTCTTTTTCCTAGTTTAAAACATAATGGGGATTTTTTTGTCAACTTTTAGAAGTTAAACATTTTCCATAATTAAAATTTCAAATTTTTAATTTATCTAAATTTTTTTATCCAAATTTCCAGATTTTAAATTCTTTTCCATGAATTCAGACCATTTTTGGAACTTCAATTCAATCTTTTAAAATGTCCATTTATTGGATGGATATTTTCAATAACATATTAGGGTCATCGCAAAGGAAAATAACTCTTACTTAATGATACTTATCTCTTCTATAATCTAATTGGAATAACATGAGGGATAAAAACCCATTCATGGTATCTCTCAGGGAAATGACTATTACTCAGTTGGGCCTCTCTCTCCTGTAATGACCACCTCAATTACCTGATTAATTTTGGTTTCAGACTTCTGTATATTAATATCGCCCCCCCCCGGAATCTGAGTGATACTTCATGAAAATAAAACCCGTTATCAAATATTTGGTTGTATACGTTTTTGTTTTCATTATTGTCATCACAAAACAATTTGTTCTTAATTTCTCATTTTATGTCTGTTGACTTGCAAATGTATTTGTATAGACAATGTATTTTTCAAAGTCAATCAAAAGGCTTAAATATCAATTGCACCATTTCATTGAAACTTAAAAATAAAATAACTTTTTGGCTTTTGGCTAACGTTAAAAGATAATATCATGTTCAGTTGCTGATATGCATTATGTTAACGTCAAAAGATAATATCGTGTTCAGTTGTTGATATGCATTATCTTAAGTGCAGAAAATCCTCAGAAATTTGCATTTATTGATATATGAATAATTTTTAAAACAAATATATTTGACCTCTTGATAAGGCCCTAATAGTAACTATAACTCTTGGTCAGAGTGCAAATAAACAGATAAAAGGGGAAGTACTCGGTAATTAGCTCTTCATTGTTAGTTCTCTTTCAAAATGATAATGATCATAGTATATGCAAATAAAAACCCCATATTATTAATATTAGATCACAGATCAGATTGGAATTAACATTTCTTCTCAAAGAACATTTGAATGTTATAAACCCTTTTGCAGGCAGATAAAAATATTACTTGAATCTCTAATGACTTATTTTAATTACTTGAAATAATGCAATGGTGTGTAAACAAATTATTATTAAATAGAGATAACTATTTGACACTAAAAATTGTGTAGAGATTATTTGTATTAGATAGGAATACTTGAAACCATATAACTTTGTGCAAATTATTTGTATTAGGAAGGAATATTTGATATTGAATATTCCAACGGGCAAAATTCCTAAGAAACAACACAAAAAATGTAAATATAAACTTACAACTTCTAGGCATAAAATAACACGAGATGGGTTGACATGCCATTAAAATCAATCACTCAGATTCCTACATAATACTAATAACCAACAAACACTTATGTGGATGGAATAGACAAGTCTTTATCTGGATTAAAATATTTGAAACCCACTAATTGTATACATAATGTATAAATTACTTTAAGGTTTGATGTTTTTCTGACTTCCAATCAAGCCACACGTATTCTAAGTTAGTAGGAAGTTGGAAAAATATCAAACCTTTGTGCTTATGAGTAATTATTATTTAATACAAGTAATATGCATGCAATTATATAGTTTCTAATATTCTTATCTAATAAAGATAATTTTTTACACAAATCTATGGGTTCAAGTATTCCCTTCAAATAATTTGCAAGCAATTTAATGTAATTCAAAATCATTTTAAACAAGTAAATACTTTATACTTAAAAAATCTATGCTGGGCCTTATATATATATATATATATATATATATATATATATATATATATATATATATATGATTATTTCTTTTTTAGTGCAACTCAATTTGCTAGTTTTAAATTAGAAAATAAAGAAATTTCCAATCCAATTTTTCAAAATAATGGGGTTATAGTAACCCTAAGCATGGTAATTTTTTTTTACAGAGATATAACCAAATATAAGTTATAGAATTCTTTATCATTATTCAATTGACTGGAATTGGCTTTATTCTCTGAGTTGCAGCATTTTATTGCTATTTGACCATTTTTGTTACTGTAATATACAAAAATTAGACAAAAAATAGCAATGACATCAAACCATTTAAACTTAGGGGATAAAGCAATTTTTAATCGAACTTCAACTTGATAATAATATTGGGGGGGGGGGTCTGTGCTCGTGCTTACCCTAATCCTTTTTATTTCTCAAGGGATATAAATGCAAAGTACTTTATTTGTTTTTTTACAATTAATTGTAATATAAACTTTATAAATAGCATGTAACTCATGTTTAACACTGCCTCGTCAGTGATGCTTAAAAACGTTGACCGTATCCTCTGCAGAGGGGTAAGATCCCTCCAAAAGGGTTATCAAGGGAATGACACGAAACTGCATTTGATGGTGAGCTTCCAGTTCTGAAGATCTGGCCAATGTGAATACCCCTTCATTAGCATTACACCCAGATTGACTCTTATCCGGAGCAATACCACCTGTTAGGGTTCCATCTATGTTTGGTTTTATGGCATATCAACCATTGTAGGTTATTTAATGCCAAATCCATTTTATACAAATAAACAGTTCTATTTCAAACAATTCAGTTTAGCATAAGTACACAGTTTAGTTCTATTTGACCCATAGATAGGACCCAATCAGTTGCTACCACTGCGAGCCAGAGTCGAACTGGAAGCGATGGCAATGAAGGGGTACTCTGCATTCCCCAAAGCTCCAGCATTACTGGAACCTCACCATCAGATTGTTTAGTGTCATATGCAAGACACTCATTGGGGGTCTTAACCCTCTGCAGAGAAGCAGTCGGTGTATTCTACAGCCCCAGCCGACTGGGCAAGGTTCCATCTATGGTTCAAATAGATCTGTTTAGAAATTATTCATATTCGATAAGACCGCGTCAGAAAAAAAACTCAAGAAAAAACTACGCGACAAATGTAAATATGAACATACAATAAACGCAATTCCTAACTGCATAGTATAAAATAACCCTAGACGGTTGACACTCTGTTAAAATCAATCAATCAATAAAACTGAACAGCCATCAACGGTGGCCTTTAAAAATAACTCCGAGATCTATAATCATTTAACCTTAGTCAACTCCTTGCTTTTAAATCTAATTAGCTACTAATATATTTGCCACTTGTCTTCATCGTTTAAGCGCATCCATAAATTCTGTTGAAAAAGAAAGTTGTCATCTATTATAAACTATAACATAATTGCCAGTGACTTGTGGAATTTGGTCATAGAATAAAACTGCTTAAAGAAAGACTCAGTTTTGAGGCAGCTGAGATTTCAATGGACGCTACATAATTATTTACTAACAGCTTGATTTTATTTTAATGTATATTCATACATCAACTTGGTGACATCTGTATATTATATATGTATATAAGATTTACAAACAAATATCAGGTATTTGATTTATGAGCATTTTAATATAATATACTTGCCAAAAATAATTTTAGGTCTCAAACTATCAAGAGCAACGCATTAATTATATTAGATTACCCAGAATTTCGACATTTGATACTTATATATATCTATATTTCTAAAATTCCCGTGTTTGTATATATGCAACTGTAATCTAGCGAAAATATGCCACATCATTTATTAGGGCAATTCATGGTACTTCGTTGTGAGATTTTCATTAAAGCAATATACTGAAAATACAAGATAAAAAAATGCACTCCAGAGTTCAATTTGCTCCTAAATGACAATTTTCTGAGGTTTGTGATCCTTTTTGCTTTTGTAATCACCTAAAAGAGATCACTAAAATGGTAATTACAATTCCTCCATTTATCCTAAAAAGAAGTACAAATATGATGGACAGCAGTTACAATGGAAACCTAGTGGATTCACGGTCGTTATATATATACGCTCACACATACGCACAGAAGGATCGACTGGAAAGTTCATAGGCTGACCAAGATACTCTCATGGAATGTGAACAAATAGGTTTATTTTCCAACACAGTTCCACTTGCTGTCCACGTACTCTTCCAACGGCGTTGCAGTGTTTGGATCCCATTTGTCAAAAAAAGTCATCAACAACAGATATAACATCAGCCAATGAAATTTCAGCACCTCCTGGTATACATACACACTCGTAAGTATCATCTAATAATTGTATATTTAATACACGAAAATTTAAGTCATTAAACCAACTTAAAGAGTTTCGATATTAATTTCTTTTAGATATTATCCTACTCTACTGGGGAGCATTTGAGCACTTCTTGAAAAACGTTTTTAAAAGATTTGTTTATTCACTTGCATACGCGCGCACACACCCCATGTATATAAATCGTGTGTCGTGTAACATCGGAGATACATAGTTATATAACAGCTCAGCTCCCACCTTCAGTTTGAAAGTTTCATGAGTAGGGTTTAAGGTTATTTTCAATTAAAACAAATGATGGGAAAGTTTTTATTTTGGCGTTTTGAAGATGGATTTCTGGTGTGCTGCAGAAGGAACGTTTTCGAAGCCACACATACGGAAAAAAAGTCAGTTACAAATAGGAATTTATAAATCAACAAATCACAAGGTCGGTTACAAATTTTAAACCAGGCGCAAAAACAAAAATGAGATGGGTTTTTAATATTCTTATGACAGCAGATAATATGCGCGTATGTAGTCGAGAAAATATCATAAGACTACGAGTTCTTTTTTTCATTTTAGAATCAAGTCGATCCGACCTCTAGCAATAAAAGGAAGAAAAATCGATAATTCACTCTGATGATGATAGAGAGACGTAACCAATAGCCTCAGGTCTGCATCTTTCACTTTATTCAATTCCATTTCGCAGACACAATCAGTAGTCAAAGCAGTAACAATTCAACGTGCAAAATCTTTTAAATGTGATGGTGAGATAGAGTCAAAGTAATCCGTGCTGTCGGCACACTTACAGCTGATAACAGTGGTATCAGCAGCAGCTGAATGTATTTGAGATATTATGCTGTCATTTTTATAAATAGAGGATTAAAAAGCATTTTCGAAAGATTTATATGTGATCAAATGAAGCTTGGTACAAGCTTCAAACACTTACAATCCTGTTTTACATTCAACTTAAAACCAAAACAAATTTTTATAAACAAAGATATCAAAGTGTAGAGCTATGCGGAAATTGATTGGTTAATTACCAGCCAGTAAAATGCGTTCTTGCCAATTACAAATGTACGGAGACTCCTAATTCGTTGAAACTGAGGAAGTCACAACCTCTTAAAAATGAATTACAGAGATCCACACATATCAAATACGAACAATAATACTTACCCTTGATGCAAATTGCATTATTTTAACAAATTTGAATAAAAATTCATCATGCAGGCCATTTCACTGAATCTTACTTAAAATGAACTGACGTCTATATATTCTTCATATATTTATAATTAATATATCTAATAAGCAATTTCCCGTACCCTTTCGCTAAAAGAAGCAAAGCACTGATTGTTACGAAAGATATAGAGACAGTGTCGATAAATAATAATAAAAATTGAAACTAAATGGTGTTAATTTCGGACAAAATACTCCAATGATTTTCAAGAATGCTCTGTTTTTTTAAGACTGTAAGGTTTACAAATATATTTTTATGTCTATTTCAGAAATTTCTTTTTTTTTATGACCAGATTTTAATATAACACCCCAGCAAAATGCTTATTTTTGGGTACTCCCTCCAAAATAAGAATCACCGAAATATTTTCTGTATATCTGGAAATATGAAAACTCCGTGTAAGAACACAATGTATATACATATATATATATTTCTACAACAAAGACCTACATGCTGTTTAAAGTGATTTCACTGTGTTCTGTTTTGGCTATTTGGAAAATATCCATAATCAAAATTTTCTTTTAAAAGCTAATATTTAGTCACCAAAATTGGTTTCCCGTAGAAATATCAGGTACATAACATTTATAATTCCATCGTTAAAAGTAAAAAAATTCAAGTCAATCGTGTATATTAATTACATTTACTTTGATACTGCCATGTACTATTAATACTCTTCCAAAGTCTGGTTTTATGTAATTTTCTAAAGTTTTTTTCGCGTGTCAAAAGTCGAATAGATTGAATTATTTTCAACATAGGACTATTTAGGTCAATAAATGGATTCTTGGTGAAATTCTGGCCCATAAACGATGCAAATTGTATGGTTTATAATGTTTTGACACATTTGTAATGTTCAATTCAAATGTCCACGTAACAGTCAATTTAGTCCACTGATTTGCAATATTTAAAAAAAAAAATATACGAATATTTATTCGAAATTTATGATGCGGCTTTTACAGGAGAATATATACACATATAGTACGGATTTAAGGCAAATTCATGACCTCATCCCCTTCTTTTTACACCCTACCTGTAAAAGATTTTTTTAAAAAATTATATATATATATATATATATATATATATATATGCATATAAAATTTCATTTTCATAGAGATCATACCTGGAGGACAATCACAGGCGGTTTGTCTTCTAAATCTGACGGGTTCATAAAATTCATCCTTTTTTAACTGAAAAAAGAAAAAAAAAGTAAAATTAGAAAAAAAAAAAACGAAACAAAATACAAGAACTGTTAAAAAAATTAAGTTATAAAAAAAATTAAGGCAAAACAACGAACGTAGAAAAACTCTTGAACAGAGGGGGGGGGGGATTTTATTGAAATTTTACACAGATAAAAGAGCAAAATTTACGACATAAATTATCTTTTTATAAATCAACAATACATCTGCTTAACCTGGAAAAAACATCTGAATTAGTGTAAAATTAACATTACAGAACATGCAAAGAAGAATGTTGACAAAACTAATAAAAAGATTACAAGGAGAAATTGGTTTGTTTTGGTTGATTCGTTTAATGGATATCAACCTTCACGGGTTATTTAATGTCACCCCCCCTGTCGAAGGACAGTAGTGATACTATTTAACTCATAGCTTAGAGGATTAAGTGATTCATATCTTCTACCAGGTTATTTAGTCTTAAAGTAAACGTAATGAAATGACTGGAGTTCGAACTGGTTTAGTTTGCGGTCACAAACCAGCATTTTAGTCATTACACTTCTGTTGTATATTGACCTTCGACCCGGCCAAACATGCCATTCCAAAGTGATGCACCGGAAGGAAGTGACACTTTTGATGGCAGTTATGAGAAGAAATCGCGTAGGCGGGCTTGGCTGACGATATGGGACAAAGTAAAATCCCATGGTACACTCATAGACTGACGCACCGGAAGAGAGTGACCTGTGAACTGCATGACATTTATTTCCGCTTGATGATCAAACATGCCAGTCCAAAGACGCCGGAAGTGGCATATTCCGGCCTGACTAGCCATGAGAATAGATGTTGAGTAGGCGATTGAACTATTATATAACTCGGTGAGGACAGGAAGTCAGTTAGTTGGAGATCAGAACCGTTGGTGACAAGATGCGGTAGAGGAAGCCAGCATCCAGCAGAGAGTGGGCCCCCGGGCCTCCCTTTGAGCAGCCCTCGAGAACGAGAAAGACACAACGCTGATGGCCATAAGAGCGGGGGTCAATATATTGCAGTTCTGTTCGGTCTTCAACTCCCTCTCACTTTCGAACCTTTCAAATAAAGTGAGAGGTATATTTTTCTAAGAACTGTGTCGCTCGTCTTTATTATATGTATTCTGTCCGTAAATGTGTATAATTGTAGCATATGACGATACAACACTTCCACCTCTGCTTACAGAAATTAGGATTAAATACTTTACTAGAAACAATGAGAAGTGATCTTATTGAAACTTTCAAAATAATGGAATATCTAATCATGATAGTCATTTTTTCAATATTTTTCCTTCAACTGAAAATTTCCTGTCAAATTTAAGTTTATAAACCAACTGGATTTTTTAAACTAAAGTAAAATATTTTTGAAACAAATTGCCAAATCAGATGAAAAAATAATAATTGTGTAAAATTATTCAAGATTAAAATAGATGATTTCAGAAATAATAGTGAGAAAAAGAAATTAAGAGGGCATTTTGGGAAACTATCAGACTAATTACTTAATAAAATTTGATCCGTATAAATAGATATTGTATATGTTCTTTGAAAAGATTCTTTTTTGTTTTTTATATGGTTGATGTTAGGACCCCTCCCCGAGATGTCCAAGGAAGTATAAACAAATAATTACAATCGTTGTGCTTATACAGAATATTTCAAAGTATCTATAAGTATAACATATACACAAAATTCGTTTTCAGTCACTTGATTCATTTTTTTTTTCTCTGAACAGTTAGATCCCAAAATTACATCTTCAACTAGATATAATTCAGTTATATGGAGGCACGCTTAGCATAATGGTTATCATTGTTGGAAATGAACTCGGCAACCCGAGTTCAAATCCTGGACGAGGCTGTGTTTCATTTCGTGCTAATGCCCTTGAGAAACGCATGGATCCATCTGTTCCCTCTCGCCTATGGGTAAATAATAGGATAGACTGGGCTCTTTAACTCTGGTAAAACAACCAGAATCGGCGATGGAAAACTCTGAATTCAAACCAGCAGTACTCTGCTTAAAAATTGTCCTTATGTCGCATCCAGCTTGTGACGGAGGGGTTGGGTAAATATATACATTTCAGCCATATTTCTTTAATCCTTTTCTCCCCCAATAGCCGAGTTGTCACTATTATCAGAAAGTTATGGAAGATTTCTAATTTTTTGGATTTTACTTGAACTGTTCCATTAGAAAAAAAAAATGAAGCAAATGACTGAGAATTTGTCTTTTCTAGATTGTGGATGTAAATATTATAATTGTATATCATTTTTGGGTGAATGTAGATAAAATTCAAGTAAATGTGGTCAGGGTTATTCTGCATAAGCATTGCCATCGTTGTTAATTTTTCATTTTCTTTGTCAGATTTTTTCTCCTGATATTTTTAGGACGAAATGTTTTTGACAATTAAACTGTGTACTCATGCTAAATCGAATTGTTTGAAATAGAACTGTTTATTTATGTAAAAATGGATTTGACATTAAATAACCGACAGAGATTGATACGCCATAAAATCCAAACAAACAAAATTAAATACAGATGATAATTCCTTTTGTTTATTGAGTTTCTAAAACAACTTAAATAGCGATAACTTGAAATAAAACACTAAACTACTGTAAGAATTATCAAAAGAAAAGAAAAAAACCAAAAGCTTTTTTCTTGGCATTTTAAAATATGAAGAGAAATATAAGTACTCGTTTAGAATTGGTGTTGGAATATTAAGAAATATACACAACAACCTTTACCATAACTTGTACCTCGCTTGGCGTAATAACTATTATTAATGAATTCGATTCTTACTGGGTGTCTGATCTTGTACTAAACCAAACTTAACTTAGTAAACGACAAAGTTGATGTCATACAGAATTGTATAAAATTTGGAAACCTATTTTCGGATTTAAATGAAATTAAAAGAACAGACGACAAATTATAAAAGGAAAATAAAGTTTTTTTTTTTTTTTTTTTTTTTTTTTTAAAGAATTCGACAATTTAATAACGAAGTAGAAGTTTTTAGGATATTTTTTTCTTTTTCGGGTTGGGTCCGTTAATCTGGTGGGGTAGACATTCTGTTTGATGGTCTAGGATATCCAGCGTTTCAATTGCAATAGGTCTTTTAACTTAAAGCTAGGCCAGAGTTTTATATTCTATACAACGCTGTGTTACACTATATTTTTTAATGTATATATTTCGAATTCCTATTAAAAGATACTAATCCTAAATAGGAATTTAAAGTGAAAAATAATCTGATTATTTCTTGATATTTTAATATATGAAAAAGTTTTTATTTAGAAGTTTATGCTGGAAAAATAGAAACAGTAATGTTGAAAAATATCAAAAATTGCATTCATAATCCAAATAAGAATAAGTTATATTCATTCTCTTTATGAACTTTGACGCAATCAAAAAATAAACAATGTCCCGTCTTAAAATTATTCTCCCTCGACTTAGCGTCTCAATCACCAGACTTTCTTGATAAAATTCTATTTCAAAATATTCCTGAGTAATCATGATGGGTAGAAAAACCTAACTTACACACTTAACAGAAATGGGTAACCATTTTTTTCGAGCAAGGAGCATCATGTCGTAAGGCTTATTATCAAATCGAACTACATCGTTAAAACTCAGTTCTTTTGTGTTTCGATTTTAACATTCTAATATCTACTTTAAATTTATCATGCCCAAAATGTTTAGTAACCTAATGATGTTTTAAGTTAAATTCTTGAATGTAAAGTTTAGTAAGAGGTGGGTATAACGAAATAAAAAATATCTTTTATCTACGAATTTTTAAATGGAAACAAAATGTCAGCGTAAAAACAAACACAATCTTATTAAAATCAAATTGGTTGATTTTTAAAAAATCGTAGTGCTCTTTTACTTAATTTTCAGTTGCAAATTATTTTTTTAAAATTCTTATTTTACATTAGAGTTTTTCACAAATGCCTCTGATTGTATACAGTCTACTGCACACAAATAATTTTTGTATGAAGAAAAAAAACAAAATGGCACGAAAGATACAGCAATACAATTAGATTAAAGTTGTCCTCAGATATCGCACCCCACCCCCCGCAAAACTTCGAAAGTGTGTGTTCATACCTGAATTCCGAAACCAGAATATTGATAGAAGTAATCATATAAAGTTTCCATTTTTTTTTTAAAGATGAAACCAGTTAGTTTATTAAAAGTGAAAAATATTATAATACTTACACTTTGAAAGACTTATGATAAGGTGTTGGTAACAATGCGCATGCGCAGATATAAATACAATTGCAAGCTTGTCAGAATTATCGCAACGAGTCTTTTACGATGAGTGGATACAGAATTTAAGCATTTTAAATTTAAATAATCAATTTTAATTTATCTGTTCTCTCCCTCGTTGGGCGCCACATGTAAATTAGTGTGTTTTCTTCCTCCAGCTACGAGTAAATAGAAAGTCAGACTGTCTAGAAGGAAAACGCTGAATTCAAACTTAGCTTAAAAATTGACCTCGGGTCACATTTTGCCAGTGGTGGTTGGTGGGTTAAATACACCGAGGAAATTATTTTGATAATTCCACTTGCAACAAGATTTTATAAAAGTAAGAACATGGTTGCATATAAAATAAATTCTTTATTTTTTTGTATTTTATTTTAAAGCAAATAAAAATCTAATTTCGGATATTTTTATTCCACCATTACCAATAATCAAGGTATATTTCATTTCGCTGGCAAAAAGACAATTCTACAGTAGAAGTGACGATCACACACGGAAATTATATATATATATGATGAACAAAAGTAATAAAACAAATAGAAATACTTTTTATGTTGTTTATTTTTTATTGTTCTCAACTAGTATTGACCCAAGGTCATCGTCGGGAGAAAAGTTTTTTTGTGTAAAATAAAGTGTTAAAAAAGTTTTCAAAGTAGTTGATATACCACAAACGACGAAAAATGTATTGGTGATGTATTATATCCATTTGTTGAATAAAAACAAGAATATGGTTCAAAATTTTTCCACTGATCTATCTAATCAGTGGAGAAGGCCACTGGTTAATGAAATTTTCATTAGATTTGGGAGGAGCGTGTTTTAAATTAGTAGTTGACCTGTCGGTGTATTAGTTTATGTAGATGATTTTGACTACCAAATTTTATTTTAAGGAAGGATGATTAAGTTTCATATTAAATCCAAATGGCACATATTTGCAAACGTTTCCTCCATTTGTTTTCTTCTTCAATTATTGATTTCGTGCTTGTATTTTTTTCGATTCTTTTTATGAGGATGGACTTTTCATCTCTGTTAAAATCGTGATTGAGTGGAAATGTTGGTCAACAAGTATTAATTTTCTGTAATCCTTTGATTTGATTCTGTGTCAATAATAATTTAGTCTGAAATGAAATGCCCATTCGGACTTTTTAGCATATTGTTTTTGGCAGCGGATGCAGTTCAGAAAATTAATGACATTTTTGGTTCGGCAACTTGATTCGTGGTAAATTTTAATCGTTTTAATTGAGAAGCTAATGAATGAGTTGGTTGATTTCAGATGTTTGCAGCACAGATATCCCTTAATATTACATACACCCCAGTCGGCTAGTGGAATGCGGAGTATCTTTTTTTGCCATCGCTCCCAGGTTCATTCTGGCCAGGAGTGGTAGCACCTGATAGGGTCCCATTTATGGGTCAAATAGAACGAAACATTGTACTTATGCTAAACTGGATAGTTTAGAATAGAAGTATTTAAACTGTGTACTTATGTTAAAGTGAATTGGTTGGAATAAAACTGTATATATATATATATATATATATATATATAGATTTGGCATAAAATAACCTCCAATGGTTTAAATGCCATTAAACCAAACCAAACTAATCTTACATAGTTGGCAAATTTTTCTGGATTTTATTGTGGGTTTCTTACAGATTTCTTTATTATTTAGTATGTTGTTGCTTCCTATCATTTCGAAGATAAATGAATATGCCTGTTTTTAGAAAAAATCTCTTAACTTGAGGCTTATTAATCTTTGGAGGTTCCAAACCTGATTTTGTGGCTAAGATTTTCTCCTGTTTTGTTCCTATTTAAATTTAATTTGAAACAAATTTACGAGAATCTGCTGTAAAGTTCATAGACTGAGTGAGATACTCTCATTGACTGTAATCAAATGAGGTTTATTTTTTAACAGAGTCCCCCTTGCATTCCATGATCTTCTTCCATCGGTGTTGCTGTGCTTGGATTCTATTGGTAAAAGTCATTAACAGAAAATATGACGTCATCATATGAACTTTTCGGTTTATTCTGGCATATTGCTGTATAAACAAAGTAACAACTTCCCAACTGTTTAAAAATACTATCATAAGAACTCAAATATCTATTTTTTAAAGCTTTTGTTCATTAAAAAAAATATCTATCTTAATGTAACAAACAGCAGTTTTCAATTCAATGCGAAATCAGTGCGTAAAATATTTGTGTCTGTAATAGAAACTACGTCACGACCAAAGTTACAATTCCCTTAGTTATTTACATTAGATTCGTTTTGATTTGATTTTATCTCAATTATCAAGAAAATTGTTTTGTTCTCTTAATATTGTTGGCCCTTGGTACCTTGGGTAGTGTAATGGTTTGCAAGCTTTCATGAGTGAGTTAGAATGTCATTGGGTACCCCATTCATTCGGCCTTGCACCTCACTTAATTAAAAAGCTTTATAAATTACTATTAATATTGTTGACCTTAACAAAATACTAATAATTTGTAATTTATATAAACAACCTAATAGCGTTTTCAGTGTGAACGGAAATACTAATTTGAATATAGCTCTTAAAAATTGATTTTAATTAATATTTGCTTGGTATTATTGATTTAAAATTTTTGGTTAATATAATATAAATTTGGATAAAATCCTGTCAATAAATCTCAAAAGAAATCCATTTACAAAAAGAAACAAAAGTTAGTTTTATTCTTTGCTAATATAATAGGATATAGAATTATTTACCGCAGGTTTTGAAAATATATTCCGGCAAAATGAACCAGGTAAAGACGGAGAATAATTGAATGATCTTAGATTTGCTGACAATATAGTACAAATATCATTATCATTAGATAAGTGGCCTAATGAATAGTGTTTTGCCAATGGCCCGAGAGAACAGCCTTCACAATCCAATTGCAAAGACTCAAAAAATAGTACTTGATGCCGTCTTGCTTAACACTCAGCATTATAAAGGTAAGAATCAAGGGTAAAGTGGAGCAATACCAGGGAATGGAGTAGTGTCTTCTCCTACATCTCGGTGTGGTAGCTATTGAAAAGGGTGACTTCGAGTCACCCTCAACTAAGGTCGCCAACTTTACTTTTACTTAAAGCCAAGTAATCTGAATAGGTTTATTGGCTGTTTGTTTTTATGGCATAGCAACCTTTGTTGGGTTATATAATGCCGAAGTTAGTCTTTTTGCAAGCAATTATATTATTTCAAGTATTTCAAGCGCACGAGAGGACCAAGACGTTGATAAAAAAGGAACGTCAAGAAAGAAACTAAATTTCTTCTAACAGTAGCACAAAACAACGCCATAAGGACCAATTACCTTAAAGCGAAAATAATATGTAACAGAATAGCAAGTGTAATTGGAGAAAGAAACAATTCGATAACTGTATACAGAAAACTAGTACAAACAGAGTAAAAGACTAAGCACGACTGGGCAGGAAAGGTGATCCACTGGGAATTATGCAAGAAACCATTTGACCATACGAAATGGTATATGCACAACTTAGAATCTATCCAAGGGGATGAAACGCATAAAATTCTTTGGCATTTTGAGAGACAAATGGATCACCTTATCTTGGCGAAAAAAACAGACTTACTGTTAATTAACTAGAAAAAAATAACTTTTCATCTTGTGGATTTTGCTGTTCTGAAGGACCACAGACTGAAAATAATAATAAAAATAAACAATATCAAAAAAGAAAAGATTGACAAATACTTGGATTTTGCCAGATAATTAAGAAAACTCTTTTACTAGTTATAACTGATGCGCTTCGAATGGTCCCCAAAGGCTCGAGAAAAAAAAGAAAAAAAGAGGATATGAAAACTAGAGGATGAATCGAGACCATCCTGATGAAAGTATTGTTAAGATCGACTTGAATACTCAGAAGAGACCTGGAGACCTGATGAAACTTGTTGTCACTCAGTCTCCAGTGAAGGATCACCAGCAGACGCTTGGGTAAAAAATCTCGCAAAGAATAAAATAATATTTTGTAAACAAGGTTCAAGTAATTATTCTGAATACAGATAATTTGCACACAGTTATATAGTTACAAGTATTCTTGTATAATACGAATAATTCATTAAAAATATGATTTCAAGTAACTATTTCTATCAAATAATAATCATTTGTTTATACACAGTTATACAGTTTCAAGTATTCTTAGCTCCTACAACTATTTTATACACAAATGGATTCAAGTAATTATAGACAGGATCCAAACAGATACTAACACTCCAGACCAGAGTGGACCTGAGAGTAATGCCAATAAAAGGGTACTCCCTACTCCCCAGAGATCCCTAATTGGAGCCTCACGTACATGACATCTTTTTAAGGAGGGGTTTAACCTAATTCAAAGAATATAGTCGGTGTATTGTAGGCCCTTCTGGATAAGACAACATTTGTTTCAAAATGAATAGATGTAAGTAAAAAGTAATTTTCGACTGTATCGTCCCCAAAACATTCGTAAAAATAGAAGATGAAGTCCAGAAAGAAGTTAAAGAATACAACTACTTAGGACAGATGATAAAATTAGATTCTGAATAAGAAAAAAAAAACGTATCGCAATTGGTTGGAAGGCATTTAGTAAAAAGTAGAGTCAATGACGGATAACGTACAATTATACTCAAAACGTAATGTATACAGTCAGTCTAATACCGGCAACAATATATTGTTATGAAAGGTGGAAATTCATAAAGTTATAAGAAAAGAAAGGCAAAATCACAAATTTATTAATGGTAAGAGTAATGCTAGGAATAATTCTAAAAGACGAGAGAGAAGATCAAAGTTAGACATATCTAAGCGCGGAAAGAATCTGCATCTAGCATTATCATAAAGTATCGCTTGAAGAGTCATGAAATTTAAATCCCCATGTTCATCTCTCTCTCTCTCTCTCTCTCTATATATATATATATATATATATATATATTGAGAGAGAGAGAGAGAGAGAGAGAGATTATATATCATTTCAATATGTAAATGTTCTATCAATGATACTGAGCACTATTTAACAATACTGCGACATTTTGTTTGCCATTAAGTAAGCAAGAAAGGAGGTGCCCGTGGTGTAATGGTTATCGCTGTAGGAAATGGACACGGCGACACGAGTTCAAATCCTGGACGAGACTGATTACATTTCACATAGCACTTATACCCTTGGGAAAGGTATGAATCCAATTATTCTCCCTCCAGCTATGGGTAACTAATTCTTCAGTCTTGGTGAGGCAACTAGTCTAGGAGAAGGAAAACTCTGAATTCAAACCTGTTAAACTCCGCTTAAAAATTGACCTTGTGTCATATCCTGCCCGAGCGGAGGGGTTGGTAAATATGATTAAGTAAGCAAAAAATAACCATAAACCTCTTTAATATATAATTTGCTATATTTACCGGGGTTCAATCCCAGATCGTCATACCAAAGATTAAAATAAATGGTACTTGATGAATCCTTGCTTAACACTTAGCATTATAAAGTACGGATCAAGGGTAAAGTGGAGCAATCCAGAAAAAGGAGTAGCGCCCTCCCCAATACCTCGGTGCAGTAGCTATTGAAAAAGGAGCCTTAGGGTCGCCCTTGACTACGGCCACCGACCTTTCTTTTATTGTTCATAAAAATAAAACGGCACTTATATCTGCTGTATTCTATGCACATTGATAATAAAAGGAAAAAAGAAGAAAAAAAGAAAAAGAAAAAAAGAAAACAAAGCCAAAACAATCACTTTCAAAATACCAATCGCCAAGTGAGTCTCGCTGACACACACGCGCACACACACATATATATATATATATCCTCATACACATACATACCTTTGCATAAACCCATGAGTACATATATATATGTATTTACACACATATACATACACATACAAAAATACTTAGTCACATATATACGCATCTACACCTCCTGTGGTGTAATGGTTTAGCATACCATTGTTAGTGAGTTCGATTCTCACTAGGTGTACCATACTTCTGTCCTTGCACCACAATTAAACTAAGCTAAGCTTAGTAAACAATTATATACATATACACATCCACATATATTCATATCCACACACATCCAAACATAGAGATTTAATTTGTGCAAAATAGAAGTTCGTCTCGTAAGCAATTGTTAATTTGATCTTTTGGTATTTCTCCTCTTTTCTAGTTTTATATAAGACTATTTTTCGTATCTTTCTTTGCGCGAGCGAAATATTCTTTTTTTCTTTTTAATAAATTGTTAATAACAATAGTAATAGTCGCTTCAAATAAATCATATAGACAAAAAAAAAAAAAAAAAAAAAAAAAAAAGAAAGAAAGAAAGAAAAAGAAAAAGAAATTGGAGCTTTGAAGAAATGCAATACTCCTTACAATTGTTCTTTAAGTTTATATATTAACTTGTATTTTTTTAAAAACTTGTTTCTCTGGGCATGGAGACCTTTACAATGACCCGGAAATGTTTTATTTCGTTGCTTTCAATTGTTTTAGCAATTTTCTCATGGTACATAATATAATTTAAAAAATGAATAGTCAATACAGAGTGGACATAAATTCAGGTACCATTTTAATGAAAATAGTTTAATTTCTTTTTTTTTTTTGCAGATCCTTAAAATTTATACAGAGGTACAGTTAGTGCAACGTTTATCATAGTAGGAAATAGAGCTGGCGGCCCGAGTTCAAATCCTTTACGAAGATGTTTGTGTTTCTCTTCGAGAAAGCATGAACCTGTTTTTCTCTCTCAAGCTATGGGTCAGGTTAGGTTTTTTAGCGTTGGTATAGCAACCAGTCTAGGAGAAGAAAAACTGAATTTGAATCAGTATTACTCCGCATAAAAATGACCTTGTGCCACATCCTACCTGTGGCGAAAGGATTATCTAAATACAGAGGTGTGTGTAGGTATTTATTCAGCTCTTTTCTTGCCCAGTCGGATGGTGGGGTGGGGGGGTGCTGTAGAATACACCGACTTCACCTCTACAGAGGAGTAAAGCCCCCCTCCAACAAGTGTCCTGTATAGGACACTAAACAATCTGATGGTAAGGTTCTAGTGATACTGGAGCTTTGGGGAATGTAAAACACCTCTTCATTGCCATCGCTTCCTGGTCCCCTCTGGCCCGGAGTGGAAGCACCTGATAGGGTCCTATCTATGGGTCAAATAGAAATAAACTGTGTTCTTATACTAAACTGAATTGCTTGAAATAGAACGGTTTGACATTGAAACTGTACTTAAGTTAAACAGAATTGTTAAAAATAGAACAGTTTTGACATTTAACTGTGTGTAAAAAAATTTAGCAAAAACTATACTTATACTAAATTGAATTGTTTGAAATAGAACTGTTTTGATATCTAAACTGCGTATTTATGCTAAACTCAACTGCTTGAAATAGAACTGTTTTGACATTTAACCATGTGGACACAAAAACTATACTTGTTCTAAACAGAATTGGTTGAATTAGAACTGTTTGACTAAACTGAATAGCTTGAAATAGAAGTGTTTTGACAACTAAACTGCGTACTAATGCTAACCTGAATTATTTGAAATAGAACTGTTTGTTTGTATAAAAATATGTTTGGCATTAAATAACCAACAAAAGTTGACATGCCATAAAACCAAACAACCAATCAGCTTTCTTCGATGACAAAATGTGACACAAGGTCGGTTTAATGTGGGGGTGCCCCCGAAGGAGCCGAGAGCATCCCGAGGAGCGACTGTAATGATGAATGCGGACGTGCATACATTCGCGTGCCTTGACGACGACGACGGAAAATCGAGGACAGACACACGTGACCTGTGTTAAAGAGGTGAGTATCCTTACGTCACGGGCAAGATGCGACATAAGGGCAATTTTGAAGCAGAGTTTAACCGATTTGAATTCAAATTTTTCCTTCTTCTTGACTGGTTGTCGTAGCAATATTCGTGCTGTAATAGGCATCTGGTGAATCTAAGGAAAGATGGGCAACGAAATAAAAAATAATTTTAAAAGGAAATTCAGTTGAGCAAGATTAATTGATAGGTTAACTAGTGAACAAATTTAATCAAACAGGTAACGATTGATTGATTTTAACGGTATGTTAACTCGTCTGGGATTATTTTAAGTCTTGAGGTTGGGGAATCGCGTCCATTGTACATTTATATTGATATTTTTGTCCATTTGTTTCCTAAGGAGTTTATGTACAGACAGTTAGGAATACTTGAACTCATACATCTGTAAACAAATGATTCCTATTTAATATAAATAATTTGTTTACAGATGTATGAGTTCAAGTATTCCTATCTAATACTAATTTATACAGATTTATAAGATTTTTAGTAATTACGTGGTGCCTTCAATAAGTTTCCAGACATTTTTGTATAGGCATTTAAAATTGTCGTAGATTCTTGAAAATTCACTATGTTATTGCTATACATCTTATGAGATGACTGACCAATCTTTATGATTTCAGCTTCAAATGAACAGCTACAGCAGCAATTGGAATACACCCAACTAAAGCCTGATTGTCACAGCTGGTGAATTTCAAATATCCAATCTGACATTTTAGAAGAACGATATGCAATAAAATTCTGTTTTAAACTTGGAAAAAATGCCATAGAAACGTATGGAATACTTCAGACTACTTTTCGACCATCTTGCATGAATCGAGCATCAGTTTTTGAGTGGCATAAGAGATTCAAGGAATGCAGGGAGTCTGTGAGGGGGGATGAGAGGTGTCAATACACCAGAGTTGATTGGCCAAAGGGTTATGGTTACTATGTTGAGGTTGTAAGGGAGTTCAGGAAGAGATTCCTTGGGAAGAGGCCAGCACTCTTCAAATCGGGTCAGTGGCATTTCTACCAGGACAATGTACCAGTCCACAACTCCATCCTTGTCACAGACTGTTTGACCAAGATGGGTATCAAGACAGTTCCTCAGCCTCCCTATAGCCCAGACCTTGCTCCCTGTGACTTTTGGTTATTCTCTAAGCTTAGAAGCTGTCGTTATGAGAGAATTGAGGAGATGAAAGAGGCTGTGACGAAGGTCATTGACACGCTCACACAAAAGGACTTCCATGGGTCTTTCCAAAAGTTGTTAGAACGGTACAACAAGTGCATTGCAGCCGGAGGAGATCACTTCGAAGAGGACTAGAGTTTCATGTGTGTACTATCAATAAAAGTGCCCATACGAAAAAAGTCTGGAAACTTATTTAATGATCCTCGTATTTCTATTTAATAATTATAAGAATTTGATGGCAGTTATATGGTTTCAAGTAACGAATAATAATAATCTTTATTAAACAATTATTACAATTCTTTACATAAATAATTTATAGTTATACTGTATCAAGTATTCGTAATATCAATAATTTTAAGTAAATCTATTTGACACATGGATGGGAGCCAAACAGATACTACCACTTCTGGTCAGAGTGGACCTAGGAGTAATGGCAACGGAGAAATATTCCACATTCCCTAGATTTGGAGCATCACTATCAGATACAGTTTAATATCCCAACCAAGACAGGTCGGTTTTTGTTGGGCAGGAGATGGTTTTATCATCCACTGCAGTGGGGATGCATTTGGTATACTTTAAACTCCACCGATAGCGTTTCCAATCTGCTACAATTAATTCATTCATGTTTATACGGTTTAAAGTAACTAATTATATTACATTATATATTAAATATATTATATTATATTATAATTTATATCTAATAATAATCCTTTTGTTTGCATACGGTTATATGATACAAACTATTCGTATTCAATATTAACAATTTTTAAGCAATTATACGTTTTCAAGTCAGTAAAAATAAATTTCCCAAGCATAAATAATTTTATTTAATAATAATCACTTGTTTACACTGAGTTTCACACAATTTCACGTGTTCTGAATCTATTTGTCTCATTGAAGGGACCCTAACAAGTAATCTCAGTCCGGTTGGTTGGTTGGTTGGGTTTTTAAGGCATATCAACCTTTGTAGGATATTTAACGCCAAATCTATTTTTATACTAATAGTCAGTTGTATTTCAAATAATTCAGTCTAGCATGAGTACACAGTTTAATTGTCAAAAACATTTTTATTTCAAACTATTCAGTTTATTCAAACAGTTTTAATTCAGTTAATTTTGTTTACACACAGTTAAATGCCAGAATAGTTATACATATATATATATATATATATAACAATTTAGTTTAGTGTAAGTACAGTTTCAATGTCAAAAACAGTTCTATTCTAAACAATTCAGTTTAGCATAAATACGCAGTTTAAATGCAAAAATCAGTATTGTGAAGGAAGCAATATTTTGTGTGTGATTTTTCGGACTGTCGTTCTCATCTTTATTGTTGTTAATTGTAACACAACGTTTCAACCGCTGTATCCTCTGGCCTTCTTCTTTGTTTATCTGACCGTAGAAATGATTCAACCTGGGAAATTATTTTTAAAGTGTGACTATTGATCAAACAAAGCGTCCAAGAAATATATTTCTAAGGAAGGCCGGCCGATACAACTGTCGAAACTACATTTTCTTTTTTAATTAGAGCAATTATATTGTGAATTGAATTACCATGACCAGAAAATTCGGCGAACACTTACGCACGACATACAGAAACACTGGACAGCTGTTTCGACCTTATTAGGTCTCATCAGCAGTGTATACCGTGATCTCCACCACTGGAGATCGAACCAGTGACCATAGATTCCAGAGCCAAAACTCTGCAACTGAGCCACGTGTCCATATCGCACATGAGAGACGCCAAATTAACTAGTGATAGTAATTGCACGGCCAATTAACCTGAATGTGTCTTGCAAGTTACATCCGTACTCTTCAGAGTGACCGGGTCCTCTGTAATTTCTAATCTTCTTTTGAAAACGTGGCCCTGGAGGTAATTGTGTTCTCTGTAAAGAGTACGGATGTAACTTTCAAGACACATTCAGGTTAATTAAGAGCGCAATTACAATGACTTGTTAATCTGGCGTCACTTGTGTGCGATATGGACTCGTGGCTCAGTTGCAGAGTTTCGGCTCTGCAATCTGTGGTAGCTGGTTCGATCTCCAGTGGTGGAGATCACAGTATACACTGCTGATGAGACCTAATAAGGTCGAAACAGCTGTCCAGTATTTCCATATATCGTGCATAAGTGTTCGGATTTTCTGGTCATGGTCATTCAATTTACAGCGATCGAAACATTGTTACAACTGACAATAATAAAGATGAGAATAAGAGTCCGAAAAATAACACACACACAAAAAAAAAGCTAGTATATTTATAACTATGTTTGTAAATATAGAGTTTTTCAAGATATAGGTATGATTGTTAAAATTGGATTTTTAAATTTCAGATTGATTATAAAAATCTTAATTCAACAATCAAACCTATTCATTCATCTCAAACTGGTTATATATATATATATATATATATATATATATATATATATATATATATATATATATATATATATAATCATACTGTTTCTATCTCTGTTATTCGCATAATCTCATACTCTATCAATCCAATATTGTTGCTATATATCTGTCCCTTGCGCACAATTATATAGTTTCAAGTATTCCTATCTAATATTATATACATTTTTATTACATTAATTACACTGGTTTACAAAGAAATTGAAGCAAGCACAAAAATACCTGTTTTTACCTAATTTGAGGGTGCTGAATTCAAATTTGAAATCCGTTTTTACTCATCACCTCTAGTTTTTTTAGATATGCATAATGTGCATTTTGTGCAAATACGGTACATAAAGGCGTATATGAATTTAGGGTTAATTCTAATATTGTGAGACTTATGGCTTATTTTTTAGTTATTATGCACTAAATGTAAGTGATAGCATTACATTATATATATATATATATATAGTTATATATCAAGACGGATTTTGACAGTTAAGGCAGCAGGTCTCAATCCACACACTGGCAGTCATTGGAAGAGGTTGTCTCGCAGGCGGTGCAGGAGGTTGGTGTCCCTCAACTATCGTGTTACACATCTTTTGGGTTACTAAATATTAGTATTACATTTTCAAATGCACATTTAGTTTTACTTTGTTATATTTTCAGATTCTCCAATGGCTTCAAGCACGTCAAAATGTCGAGGGTGCCTCAACAAGGCCAATTCTTTCTGCTACGTGTGTGGGGATTTCACAACTGTTGCACAGCGTCGAACCATCACTTCCCTCCTCAGAACCGCCTACTTTCACTATTTTGACTGTAAAATTGGTGATCAGAACAAGTCTTGGGCTCCACACATCTGTTGTAAACCTTGCTAAAATCGACTAACTGAATGGTTTAATGGCAAGAAAGCGGCTTTCAACTTTGCAGTCCCGATGGTTTAGAGAGAGATGCGAAACCACGCAGATGATTGTTATATTTGTTTAACTAATATAACTGGTTTCAATGTATCTTCTAGGAAAAAGATCAAATATCCCAACGTTCGATCTGCTATGAGACCCGTTCCCCATTCAGATGATCTTCCTGTACCCACACCTCCAGTAAATAAGGATCTTCTTTCCTCATCAGATGAAGAAATGCCTTCAAGGGAGGATTCTGCCGAGTTAATATCTTTGGAAGATATTGAGTCTACATATTCAGGAACAAGTGGCAATGAGCCACACTGGATCACGCAAGAAGACCTGAATGATCTTGTTCGTGATTTGTATCTGTCAAAACAGCAGTCAGAGCTCTTGGCTTCTCGGCTTAAACAGTGGAACCTAGTCCAGGAAGATGTAAGGATCACCGGTTTCAGGAATCGGAACAAATAAGGTCATTGGTCTTATGGGTATGCAAGCAGGCTTCACAAAGTACTGTCGTTTTCACTGTCTCTGGGATAGTCGAGCTGTATCCCAGCATTACAAGCAGAAAGACTGGGGGTCTAGAAGCACTTTTGTTCCTGGCGAACACAGCCTCAAGGAGAATCCTCTGGTGGACATGAACAAGGTGCTTCTTCCACCTCTTCACATCAAGCTTGGTTTGATGAAGAATTTGGTGAAGGCGTTGCACAAAAATTGTGCTGCCTTCCAACACTTGTCTACTGTGTTCCCAGGTCTTAGTGCTGCTAAGCTCAAAGAGGGCATCTTTGTCGGACCTCAGATCCGACAAGTGCTGAAGGATACTGATTTTGTGGAGCCTCTTAACTTAAAGGAACTGAGAGCATGGGAAACATTCAAGTCAGTCTGTAATGGCTTCCTTGGTAACACACGCGTAGCAGATTACCAAGCCTGTATTGAGAAGTTGCTAAAGTCTTACGAGGATATGGGGTGCCAAATGTCACTCAAGATTCATTTTCTCCATTCCCACCTCAACTTCTTCCCGCCAAACCTTGGAGCAGTGAGTGATGAGCATGGAGAAAGATTCCACCAAGACATTACGAAGATGGAGAGCAACTATCAAGGCAAATGGAACCCCAGCATGATGGTAGACTTCTGCTGGATGCTCTTGCGTGACATCCCGGAGGCAAAATACACCAGATCTTCTAAGAAAGCACACTTTTGACTGTCTGTGGTACTATAAATTGTGTAATTGTGTCATCCAAGTATATTGATTCAATCAGTGTTCTTTATCTATCCTGTTTTATCTGTTATAAGCTGCTGCAACTCTTGAAATATGCACATATATTCTCTGTTTATACTAAAATGAGACTATTTAAAAGCCAGAAAACTAGAGGTGATAGAGCAAAACTATGTATAAATTTGAATTCAGCACAGCTAAATTAACAAAAAACACCTATCCCCATTCTTGCCTCAGACCAAAAATTTATTTTTGTAAACCAGTGTTATTATTTCACTCATTGTGAGTTTTTCCCACCAATATTAGGTGGTGTATCTTCATTGAAGTCTTATTGATAGCAAATCTCGTGTCTCGTTCTTTTAAATCCTTCCTCTGATCTCCAATTCTCTTCGGCTCTTTTCTAAGCCTTTTAGAACCGATCCGAGTGCTCCGGCTATAATAAGTATCACAGTCACCTTTATGGTCCATAGCTTTTTATGCTTTCTGACAAAATCGAAATATTTGTCGATATTTTCATTCTGTGGTTCGATGGAACAGAAAAATCCACCAGATAAATTGCACTTTTTGGTCTTTAAACATTTGTTTGTTCACAGTTATATGAAAAATTATTTCTATTTAATACACATACTTGCCTCACAGTTATATGACTTCAAGTATTCTTATCAGATATTAATAATTTATACACAATTATATGCTTTCAACTTACTAATCCAATTTAATAACGAACATTTGTTTGCACACAGTACATGGTTTCAAGTATTTCGATCCAATACTAATAATTTTTAAACAGATCTGTTTGACCCATAGATGGGACCCTAATCAAAAGTTAAGATCAGAAAGAAAAGTCCTGAAGATCTGATGAGACTTGCTGTCTCTCAGACTTCAGTGAAAAACCAATTAAATCAGGTGTCCAAAAATCTCAAAGAATAACATGATAATTTTTATATGCACGTTTCCATTGACTTTAGAACCTGGGTATGCATCTGCAAGGCACCCAGCGAGGATCTAATTCATTCCAGAAGATCTGATCTGTGAGAAAAGCTTTCTAACCATGAGTAATCAGTGAAGATCTAATTGATATTTAAATAGAGAGAGAGTTTTATAGCGGATTTTTCAAGAGTATATATTTTACAGAATTAAACGAAAAAAA
>CAUZXS010006686.1:0-2500 GCA_963585895.1 Sepioteuthis lessoniana
CCACCACCGAAAGTACACGTGGTGCATTCAATAAGTTTCCAGACATTTTTGTACAGGCATTTAAAATTGTCGTACCCTCTTGAAAATTCAGTATCTTATTAAGATGAATGACCAATTTTTATGATTTCTGGTTCATATGAACAGCTACAGCAGCAATTAAAATACACCCTACTAAAGCCTGATTGTCACAGCTGGTGAATTTCAAAAATGCTATCTAGACATTAGAAGAACGATATGTAATAAAATTCTATTTTAAACTTGGAAAAAATGCCATGCGATGAAATCTGGATCTACTGCTATGACCCAGAGACCAAAAGACAGAGTTCCCAGTGGAAGCATGCTGGCTCTCCCAGACCCAAAAAGGCCAGACAGAGCAAATCCACCCACAAATTTTGATGGTCCCTTTTTTTGATACCACTGGCATGATCCTCATGCACTGGGTTCCCGCTGGACAGACAGTCAACAAGGAATACTATGTTGAGGTTTTAAGGGAGTTCAAGAAGAGATTCCTAGGGAAGAGGCCAGCACTTTTCAAATCGGGTCAGTGGCATTTCCACAAGGACAATGCACCAGTCCATAACTCCATCCTTGTCACAGACTATTTGACCAAGATAGGCATCAAGACTGTTCCTCAGTCTCCCTATAGTCCAGACTTTGCTTCCTGCGACTTTTGGTTATTCCTTAAGCTCAGAGGCTGTCGTTATGAGACAATTGAGGAGATGAAAAAGGCTGTGACGAAGGTTATTAGCACGCTCACACAAGAGGATTTCCATGGGACCTTCCAGAAGTTGTTGGAACGGTACAACAAGTGCATTGCAGCCGGAGGAGATTACTTCGAAGGGGACTAGAGTTTCATGTGTGAACTATCAATAAAAGTGCCCATACGAAAAAAGTCTGGAAACTTATTTAATGATCCTAGTACATAGAAACGAGCACCCACGCAGACAAAGAAACACACAAAATACGTTCTTGTAAAAAGAAGCCGAGAAAAGAGAGAAACAACACCTGCAGAGAAGAAATTTGTCACGGAAAATTAACTCGATCTGAAAATTCTCTGGCAATAATCCTGGAATTAATAAAATCTAAAGCCATACCAAAAACAGACATCATGATATAAATCGAAGAAAACATCATTATCGACCATTATCACTTCCTGAAGACAGAGTAAAACTCTAGAAACACGTGTTGAAGAAGAATAAATAACTTTAAAAATCCCTTTGTAAATCTATACATTTTAAAATGTTTACTTCTTCTCTCATTGGACCAACAAAAGAAATTCATATATATATATATATATATATATATATATAAAATGAAGAAGCGCCGTAAATGATTTCAAATTTGGTATATAAAAAAAGTAAATTATCGAGGGTGACCCAAAGGCTCCATTTTCAATAGCTACCATAATGAGGTGTAGGGGAGGCCGCTACTCTGCTCCCTCGATTTCCCAACTTTACCCTCGATCCTTACCTTCTAACGTTTAGCGAGGCGGCATCAAGTACCATTTTTTGAGTATTTGGTATGACTCGACCTGGAATTGAACACCGGTCTCCTGGACCATTGGCGAACACTCTACGCATTAGACCAATGGCGCAGTTAAATTTGATATATCTGTTTTATTTATTTATTTGTCTATTTATTTATTTATTTATTATTTCGTATTCTTGTGCGACGCATGTTTCGAATATTCTTGTCCTCGTCAGACATTTTTGGTAGTGATAAATCTTCGCGGACAATTAATTCCCCTGGGACAATCGCAGACATAAAACGAAATCTGGAAGTAAACAAAATCGAAACGACCAATGAAAATGATCTTTACTGTAAAGAAATTCAACACATTACCAAAAATGCCAAACGAAGACTAGAATATCCGAAACATTGAATAATAAATAAATAAATTTGAAATCATTTGAGAACATATTCATTTAAAATATTCATTTCCCACCCACCCATTGGACTGACAAGAATATCTTATATATATATATATATATATATATATATATATATATATATATAGAGAGAGAGAGAGAGAGAGAGGAAGAGAGAAGGAGCTGAAGATAGAGACAAAAAATGGAAAAATGGTGTGTGTATTTACATTAGAGAGAGAGAGAGAGAGAGAGAGAGAGGGAGGAGAAGAAGAAGGCGAGAAAAGCAACTGAAGAAAGATACAAAGAATAAAAATTAGCGTGTATGTGTGTATGTGTGTGTGTGTGTATGTGTGAGTTTGTCTGTTTGAGAGAGGGGGCGGGAGAAAGGGAGGGAAAGAGGGGACTAAAAAAAACAATGAAAGGAAGTGTGTATTATTGTTGTTGTTGTATGTGTGGTGTGTGTGTGTGCCTGAGAGAGAGAGAGAGAAAGAGAGAGCGAGAGAGAGAGAGAGAGAGATTGAGATTATGGTTTAGAAAAGAATAGTGATGTTTAAAAAGAGAGAAGGAGAAACGTTTCAGATTATACGGAAGAGAATTTCAGCCATAAGAAAAGAAAAGAAAAATAACAGAAA
>CAUZXS010006686.1:7500-15000 GCA_963585895.1 Sepioteuthis lessoniana
TTGTCCTCCTATTAGAAGAGATTCCGGTTCTCTATTTTCCCTTTCCTAATCATGTCTAGGTCTTCTAATATTTGATTTTGCCTGCTTGTGTCTTGAAATATCCTCGGTGTTGTCTTTCTTCCCATTTCTGTTTTCTAGGTTTTGTTGTTGTCCTGTTTATCCTTATGTCGTCAAGGCTGTTACTGGCCCCTGTAAGTAGGCTTTCTTTGTTCTTTTTTTAATGTTGTCTTTTTTTAACCAACACCCTCTTCTTTTTGTCTTTATTCCCTGTTTATGTGAAGGTTGGTGACTGTCCCTTTATAATTCATAGCTTCTTCTTTTTACTAATATCATCGCCTTGGTAACCACTGCAACTTTCATTAAAAGCACACCCTAATTATTGTCGTCAATCATCCACGCATCATACCACCAGAATGAAAACCACGAAATAGAAAATAAATGATAAAAAAAAACAACAGTTTATTAAATGTCTTTGGCAATAAAGAAAATAAATTACAAAATATTCTAGAAAAAATTAAACCTATACTTTGTTTTGTTTTTTCCTTTAGGCTCTTTTTTTTTCAAGTTAACGTCTTTCTTTGTCAATGCACTTAAATCAGTGATAAATTATTAGATAAAACGTACTATGGAAATTTGAGATCAAAATCAAGCTTATTATTATATCTCCGGCTAAATACTTATTAAACCACCGTTTTATATCTATCAATATATAAACGCATATACATAAATATATCTATATACATACGAGCCTACATACAAACATACATACATACATACCTATTTACACATATATACATATATATACACATACATATTTGTGCATACACACATACTTGTACATGATACATAAAAACATGGGCAAAGAACCTACAAGCGACATTAATATTTGTCGACTTTACCAAGGCTTTCGACTCCATTCACAGAGGAAAGATGGAACAAATCCTACTAGCGTACGGCATACCTAAAGAAACCGTAGCGGCAATAACGATTCTCTATAGAAACACTAAAGTAAAAGTACGATCACCAGATGGAGACACAGAATACTTCGACATAGTAGCAGGAGTACTACAAGGAGACACGCTGGCTCCGTATCTCTTTATCATTTGTCTAGACTACGTACTTAGAACATCGATTGACAAAATCAAAGAGAATGGCTTCGAACTGACGAAGAAAAGAAGCAGAAGATACCCCGCAACAACAATTACCGACGCCGACTACGCCGATGACATAGCGATACTGGCAAATACACCTGACCAAGCCGAAACACTTCTGCATAGTTTGGAACGAGCAGCAGCAAGCATAGGCCTCCATGTTAATGCACATAAAACGGAATATATGTGCTATAACCAAACGGGGGACATCTCCACTCTAGAAGGGACCCCTCTTAAACTAGTAGACAAATTCACGTACCTAGGAAGCAGCGTCGAATCAACCGAAAAGGACATCGAAACGAGGTTAACGAAAGCATGGACAGCTATCAATAGGCTATCGACTATATGGAAATCAGACCTAACCGATAAAATGAAACGCAGTTTCTTCCAGGCAGCGGTCACATCGATACTGCTATATGGATGCACTACATGGACGCTAACAAAACGGCTGGAGAAGAAACTAGATGGCAATTACACAAGAATGCTGCGTGCAATCCTCAACAAGTCCTGGCGGCAACACCCAACAAGACACCAACTGTACGGCCCCTGCCCCCTATCACGAAAACTATTCAAGTTAGGCGAACCAGACATGCAGGACATTGCTGGAGAAGCAGAGATGAACTCATAAGAGATGTACTCTTATGGATCCCCACACACGGCCGCGCAAAAGCAGGACGACCAGCACGAACGTACATTCAGCAGCTATGTGAGGATACAGGTTGTTGTCCTGAAGACCTACCTAGGGCGATGAACGATAGGGAGGAGTGGCGAAAGAGGGTCAGGGATATCCGTGCTGCCAGCACGATATGATGATGATGATACATAGACACATACACATATAGACACAGAAGCATATACATAGACACATGCAGAGATATATACTATGAATACGAATACAAATATTTATACTTATACATATATACGTACACATACATATGCTTGCACACACACACACACACACACACACACATATATATATATATATATATATTTACCAACCCCTCCGCTCGGGCAGGATATGATACAAGGTCAAATTTTAAGTGGAGTTTAACAGGTTTGAATTCAGAATTTTCCTTCTCCTAGACTAGTTGCCTCACCAAGGCTGAATAACCTAGTTTGTCCCACTATTTACCCATAGCTGGAGGGAGAATAATTGGATTCATACCTTTCCAAAAGGTATTAGTGCTATGTGAAATGCAATCAGCCTCGTCCAGGATTTGAACTATATATATATATGCGCATACATATACATATACATATATATAAATGTACATATATACATATACACATATACATATACGCATTCACGCTATCTTCAATAATCATGTGTTTTCTTCCCCCTTTCTTTTCTTGACACGTATTATCTGTCTATGTCCCTACCCTGATGTAAGGCCTTGTGCATCGTCATCAATTTTTTTGACTTCACGATATTATTATTATTTCTCTCCTTTGAGAATTTTTTTTATACAGAGTTAGCTGATGGACTTTCACTAGAGTCTGAATGACAGTAAATCTCCTCAAGTCTCCAGGACTCTTCTCAGTATTCTGGTTGATCTTTATAGTCCTGTAATATGGATGGTTTCCACTTGTCCTCTTATTTCCATATCTTCCAATCCCTTGGAGGTGCCCGTGGTGTAATGGTTATCGTCGGGGGAATTGGACACGACGACACGAGTTCAAATCCTGGACTAATTGCATTTCACATAGCACTAATACCCTTGGGAAAGGTATGAATCCAATTATTCTCCCTCCAGCTATGGGTAAATAGTAGGGCAGACTAGGTGAGGCAACTAGTCTAGGAGAAGGAAAACTCTGAATTCAAACCTGTTAAACACCGCTTAAAAAAATTGACCTTGTGTCATATCCTGCCCGAGCGGAGGGGTTGGGTAAATATAATCTTCCAATCCCTTTAGCACGCCTTTTGGGGTCGTTCCAAGTGCACCAATTATAATTGGTATCACCGTCACCTTCATATTCCAAAGATTTTTAGTTCTATGTCAAGGTCCAGATACTTATCTCTCTTTTCCTTTTCTTTTGATTTTACTCAGTGCTGTACCGGGACGGCAAAGTCTACTATTCGACAGGCTCTTTTTTTTTTTTTTTAAACTATCTCTAGGTCTAGTTGTCTGACTGAGATTAGTATTTCAAAATCTCAATTTGTCTCCACTGTCAAATTTCAATTTCTTGCACAATTCCCAGTGGTGGCTAGTTTTATATTCTTTTTGGTGATCATTCACTGCACTCGCTTATTTTGTGATTTATCGTTTCATCTCTCACCATATAACATACATTTGCTATTTTGTTGCATCTTATCTATTTTTGCTTTGACCTAGGTTGTCCCTATGGCGTTGTTTTTATTTCTATTTTACTTTTCTAAGTCCTAAATAGAAAGGTGTGATTTTTTTTTATGATGGCTCAGTCTAGATTTATTTTTTTCTACATTTTTTCCTTTTATGATCTTTCTTCTTGATATTTCCAACATTTTTGGATGCGAATTTTCCACTGCCTCTGGATAATCATTTCGAACATATATAACGCGGAAATCATTGATTTGAAGCAAAATCCACCAAATTATCCTTTCCTATTCTTTGGAATTCTCTATGAAGATTTCTCTGAAGGTTTTTGTCTTTTAATATCCCCAGTGTTAGCAGAGAAAGCACCGATCTGGATCGATTAGATAGACTTGTGTTAGATCAATGTAAAAATACTAGGGTGATTCAAAAGTTGGTTTTACTTAGTTTAATGGTACATCAACCTCTGCGGGTTCTTCATTGTCAAATCAGCTCTAGTTGAACAAGTGTAGTGAAATCGTTAAATTAAAGCTACGAGGGATAAGATGGTTCAAAAATTTCTCAAGTGGACCTAATAGGGTGATTGGAGTCCAGACTCGTTTACTACGATATTGCAGTCCATCACGTTACCACGGAGATCTAAAGCTGATTTAAGTTCAGAGATTTTAGTTTGGTTTTGTTGTTTGATGGCATATCAGCGTTTGTAGGTTATTTAATGCCAACTCCATCCTTCTTGGACTGTAGTGACACTATTTAACCCATAGATGGGAGGGTAATGGGGTTCATACCTTTCCCAAGTGTATCTGCCCGAAAGTGGACGTAATAGCGTGACTGGAGTTCGAACTCACTTACAACGATTCCGCAGTCCATCACTTTACTTACTACGCTACTGGGACCTAAAGCTGATTTGAGTTCAGAGGTTTCGGTTTGGTGTCTTTGTTTAATGGCATATCAACTTTTGTAGGTTATTTAATGCCAAAGCCATTCTCCTTGAAGAACAGTTGGGGTTCTATTTAACCCATAGCTGGGAGGATAAGGGGGTTCATACTATTCCTAAGGATATTTGCTCGAAAGTGAACATAATAGCGTGACTGGGGTTAGACTACCTTACTACAATTCTGCAGTTCATCGCTTTAACCATTACACCATGAGGTCATACCTTTCAGAGGTTTTATTATCCTAGACTGGTTGCCATACTAAAGCCACATAGTACCAATAGTTGACTTAGCGTCCTAGTTCCAGTTAAGTTACCGTCTTGGAGTTGAAGAGGTCCGCATGAAAATTATTTGTATTAGAAATTCGTACTTGAAATTATAAAACTGTGTGCACTTTTTTTTTATTAAGAATAATTACTTGAAGTTCTAATCTTTATTATTAGAGGTAGCCATGTGAAAATCATTTCTTTCGGATTGGAATTCTTAAAATCAAATTACTGGATGTGAAAACATTATTAAACCGGAAAATTATTTTAATCATATAATTATGATTTGGCTTGGTTGGGTTTTATGGCATATCAACCACTGTAGGTTATTTAAGGCCAAATCCTCTTTATACATATATATTAAATATATAGGGTTTGGTTTGGTTGGTTTTATGGAATATCAACCATTGTAGATTATTTAAAACCAAATTCTTTTAATACAAATACTAAATATGATTTGTAAACACACTTTGAAGATAACATTTTTAAACCAGCCTGACCTCGTTTTTTGTACATAGTTAAATGGTTTCACTTAATTTCGAACGATTAAGTTTAGCATAAGCACTGTCTTTTGTTTACACACAATTAGTCATTCCGTTAAGTACAGTTTTTTTACACACAGTTAAATGTAAAAACATTTCTATTTCAATCAATTCAGTTTAGCGTAAGTACAGATTTTTGTTTACATACAGTTAAACGATCAAGCTGTTCTTTTTCAAACTATTCAGTCTATCATGTCAACAAATTCAAATGGTTCCAAGTATTTCTATGTATCACTAAAAATTCAATTAAACATCAGTCATTTGTTTATACACAGTTAAATGACCAAACAGTTCTATTTCAAGCGATTCAGTTTAGCATAAGTAAAGTTTATATTTACTCACAGTTAATTTTAAACAATTCAGTTTAGCTTGATTGTATAGTTTATTTCTATTTGACTCATAGATAGAACCCTATCAGAGTGGACATAGGAACGATAGCAATGAAAGGTTACTCCTCATTCTCCAAATCTCCAGCATTACTGGAGTCTCACGATCAGATTGTTTGGTGTCATATCCTGGACATTCTTTGGGGAAGTCTTACCCCTTTGCAGAGATGCAATGGGTGTATTCTACAGTCCCAGCTGAATGGAAAAACCTCGACCAGCCACTGTATTTCGTGCCAAGCGCAGCGGCTGGTCGAGGTTTTTCCATAGTTATTCTTGAGGCCGAAAGGCACCCTCTTCAGCTGGGCCACCTTCTGGTGGGCGAGCTGCATCACTGACACCTTTGTCACCCTTGAATAGCACTGGAACTTTCTGTCCAGTTTAAGCTATAATAAGGCATACGTGCCTGGACCCAGATTTGGGTCCATGACCAGCTGGGTTCATCAGGCCCACTTGCTCTAAATGGGTCGATGAGCAGCATAGTTCAGCAGGGCTCGAGCCTCGGCTCGTGTTCGACCTTCCCTTCCCCTAAATCCCCACAATAATCGACCTTCAGATCATTGACCTTGTGTCAACTTCTGTCTTGTGGGAAACCGAGACAAATAAAGCCCCAGCTGAATAGGGCCACATATAATTAAGTATGAATTATCGGTATTTGATGGAAATATTTCATCCATATAACTGTACAAACCAATTGTTATTCAGTCTAATCGGATCCGGGCTGTAGAATACACCGACTGCATCTATGCATAGAGGTAAGACCTCCATCCTAATTAGTGTACTGGATATGACATCAAACAATCTCATAGCGAGGCGCCAGTCCTGAAGCTTTAGGGAATCTGGAGTACCCCTTCATTGCCATTACTCCCATCTCCACTCATATACAGAGTGGTTGCACCTGAAAGATCTTATTAATGGGTCAAATAGAACTGTTTGACTTTTAACTGTATTCAAACAATTGACTGACGTCAAATCAAATTGGAAGAAAAAGTAAAAAAATAAAAAAATACAAGTAAAAGTAAGTAAAGTTGGCGACTGTAGTAGAGGGCGACTCGAAGGCTCCATTTTTGATAGCTACTACATCGAGGTGTAGGGGAGGGCGCTACTCCTTTCCCTGAAACAAATGGCTGATGTTTAATTGAATTGTTCCTAACACATAGCAATACTTGTAACCATTTGACTGTGTGTAAATGAATGAATTGTGTTGAATAGAATTATCAGTGTCAGTAATTATTGAAACTATATAATCGTGAAGTGACAATAGCAATACTAATGTGCAAACAAATTGGTTCCAACTCAATCAAAAAATGAACTTAACTACAACTATGTATGCTAACAGATTACGGATGCTTAATTGTGCCTGTTATATAACAATACCAGAAACCATTTAACTATGTGAAAACAAATAATTCATACTATATAGAAATACATGGACAAATTTAACTGAGTGCCAAAAAATGAGCTTTGTCTCGTTTAAAAATGTTATCGATAAAATGTGTTTAAAATCAGAAATTTTTAATATGTATGTGTAAAAAAATTTGTTACTAAATAAACATAAATAGTTGATATGCCATAAAATCCAACCAACCAACCAACCAACCAAATTACTAATTTATAAAGAAGGATGAATGCCAAATTAATTATAATAGAATGTTGTAATTAAGCAATTAAAATGTATCAAATATTGGCATTAAATAACCCATAAAGTATTGATATGATGTTAAACAAATGAACCAATCCAAACCGAACGAGACCAAACTGTGGTTAAAGAAAGAAAGAAAGAAAGAAAGAAAGAAAGAAAGAAAGAAACGAGGAATAATTCAAAAAGAAGGAAAAATAGAAGCAAGAAATATATTGATAAATGAATAGATAAATAAAGAAATATTTTGAAAGGCAGAATAAAACGAGAAAGAAAGAAGGAAAGAAAGAGAG
>CAUZXS010006686.1:20000-40000 GCA_963585895.1 Sepioteuthis lessoniana
CAATTAAACCGTACTAACATTTAAACTGCGTGTGCTTATACTAAACTGAATTATTTGAAAGAACTGTTTTTTGACATTAAAACTGTATTTGCACTAAACTGAATTTTTATATATAATTGCTTGAATAGTTTGAAATAGAAATGTTTTTGACCATTAAACTGTGTACTCATGTACTGAAATGTTTGAAATAGAACTAGATTATTTACATAAAAATGGATTTGGCGTTAAATAACCTACAAAGGTTGATATGCCATTAAACCAAACCAAACCAAACCAAACCAAACCAAATCAAAAAGCTTTGTCTTTTTTTTGTGAATGGTTGCATGTTAAGTGTTTTCTTTTTAAATCACTACGTTGAATTTTACTAAATACAGAACTCGTAGTATAAAATTTTAGTTAATTTCATTTTCTGTATTTTTTAAAAAATTCATTTAAATAAAACAATCTAATTCAAAAATAAAAGTACTTAAATACAAAATTTTCTAAGCGGAAAAGTCTTCAGCGTCATTTAATTCTTAATTTGCATAAGGTATGGCCAGACTCCGGGGTTGGGTAGACCACAGGCCTGGCACTTCATTGATGACAATACTGAAATATTCTGACGTAACGGACGGTGAGGATAGTGAAAACACGCCAGCACGTGTCAAACTCAAAATTTCGTAGACAACTTGGAACTTCGAAAGCCCTCTTCAGATCGTACCTTCAAGAATTTGAAGATAGACACTGCTAAAATATCGAATTAAACATTTTCTTAAACTATAGTTCAGCAAATAGCAAGCTTGAAAATTGATGTCGTTAAAATATAGCACGAAGTATCTCCTTATTATTTATAATCAAACTTTACAGAATCGAAAGTCTTCGGTGGTAGGAGAGAGTCCCTGAGGCGTAGTGGTTAACGGGCTGGAGTGCGCCATCGCAGATGACCAGTTCGAACTACAGTTACGTTTACTTTCGGACTAATATCCTTAGTAAAGGCATGAACTCACTTATTATTTACATTATTAAATAGTACTGCGACTGCATTTTTACAAGAATGGCTTAGACATTGAGAAACCGAAACTTTATTTTTGGTTGCAGAGTTTAAATGCTGCAGAGTTTGGTCACGAGTAATACCTAATAATAACCGTTTAGATTGGATACTATTCACTGGAAATAACAAAATACAGGTATCTTTGATTTATTTGAAAATGGACGTTTTATTAAAAATTTTCAGGCGTGTAATCATTTATAATGAATTATATATATATATATATATATATATATTGTTTGTAAGATATATACTACTGTGTTATTGATGATTGGTTTATGTAATGGCATATCAACTCCTTATCGGTTATTTAATGTCGAAATTCATTTCATTTGAAAATATTGATTTATATTCCTAATTATATTTTCCATATTTCACTTCATTTTTTTTTTTCATATTTTGAAATTGCAGTTTTTTAATCATTTCTTTCGTTAGAGGTATATAGTATCAAGTATGATTATATAATACATATAATTTTTTAAAGGATCTATTTGTCCCATTGATTTGAGCCGAACAGGAACTACCACATTGGATCAAAGTGGACTTTGGCGTAATGGAAATGAATAGGTTGGGCACACTACCCAGAGCTTTAAAAAATGGAACCTCACCACAAGTTTTATGTATCTTTATATAACATCATCTTATGACATAACAGAAAATTACTGAATGAGAAATCTCCAAAACGGAGGTTAAAAAATAAAATGGAAATCTTTATAGCATTAACAAAATACAATACTCGCCAGCGGCGTGAAGAAGTTTAACCACTGCCAGAGTCGTACTACTTAATCAGCATATTAATCACCCCTCCCCCTCACAGTAGTGTTATGAGGAATAGGACATGTAATATAATGGCCGAGGGATTTCGTTTTATGCCTTTAGGTTTAGTTAGGCTGAGAACCTTTCGGCTCAGTGCATGGGTTACTTAGGTGCAACATTAACATAGGTGTTCACGCACGCGCGTTCGCGCGGAGCGGACGTGTCACTCAGAGATGTCACAATAGCCCAGATGGGAAACGGGGCTACAGAGCACGGGTGACGTCACGCACCGGAAGCACGCGGAGGATTTTGGGGATTTTAAAAAAAGTCAGTTAGTTGAGTTAAGTCCTGCCACGGAAGAAGACGTTTGACTTTCGCTAGCTCGCTGAGGCCTTGGGCAGGTGTCGCACGAGATGGGGAGGGGGGGGGGCAGATAAAAAAAGCCAGAATAGAAAGAATGTATATCTCTCTCCTTATGTCGGAGAAAATTGAAACTCAAAGCTAATAAAAAGTTTCGTACCTGAACTAAGAAGTCGTAAGTGTTTTTCGTGTTTCGAGATTCCTATGTTCTATGTATATATATATAAACATTCTATGTCCATTTTTCGTATTCATATCTGGATATGTTACAGACATACCTTTTAATGTTCATAGGTACGGTATATAACACATCTATAATTTTCTTTAATTACAATAATTTTTGTACACAGTTGTATGGTTTCAAGTATTCCTATTCGATACTGATAATTTGCAAATAGATCGACTAGAACCGTAGATGGGATATGCATGTTTCTCCATGTATGTACACTAGTGTATCTATGATTGGTTTGGTTTGGTTTCTTTGTTGAATGGCATATCAACATTCGTGGGGCACAGTTGGGTGAAATAGAAAAATATGTTGAATGCGTCTCCGCGGACATATAAGACATATACCCGACGAGTGTCCTGATATGACATGAAACGATGTGATTATGAAGCTCCAGTCCTGGTTCTTTGAAGATGATGGTGTATCTCTTCATTATCATAACTCCCAGGTCAACTCTGACCCGGGTTAGTAAAATCTGTTTGGATATGGATAAAATAAAACTATCTAATCATTTATCATTGTTGAAACTACTTAACTATGTGCAAACAACGAATTAATAATGTTAAATTGAACTATTAGGAATACTTGATATTATTTAAGTGTCTACAAACAAATGTGGTTTGGCTTGTTTAAAAATGTTATCTACAAATTATTCGATTACAAATCCTATTTGACATGTATAAATTGTACTTGAAATTAAATAACCTATTGGGGTTGATATGCCGTAAAACACAACCAACTCATCATCATCATCATATCGTGCAGCTAGCACGGATATCCCTGACCCTCTCTCGCCACTTCTCCCTATCATTCATCGCCTCTGGCAGGTCTTCAGGGTTACATCCCGTATCCTCACAGACCTGCTGTATGAATGTTCGAGCTGGTCTTCCTACTTTTGCTCGGCCATATGTGCGGGTCCATAACCAACTAACTTGGAGTATTAAATACCAAAGCCATTCTTGTGGAAGAACAGCAGTGATATTATGTTGTTCGAAGTTGATGGAAAAATGAAATTCATTGCTTTCCTCTGAGTATTAGTCTGAAAGTGAACGTAATTTTATGGCAAGAGTTTGAACTCGTCTACCTCGAGGCAACAGTCCAGCTCTTTAACCCTTACTCCACAGGTCTCCCTCATCAATCTTTGAGCATGCCTGAGTCAATATGTGTGAATGTTATCCTTATTAACTGGAGGATTTCGACTCCTTTGATGCACAACAGACAAATACAACCCGTTTGGCCAATTGGCGCTACATTATCTTCAAACACCCTTTAGCCTTTGTGCAGGTCATTAAATATGAATTGATTTCATCTTGTTCGCTTTTGTACATTTGTCCTTACTTCTCAGCCCTTTTATGTTGAATGTAATATCACAATTTTTCAGTGATGTAACAAGCAGAATGTGGTCGCAGTCTCCTAACAAAACCAGTCATTCATTGGCGATGATCCGACATTGGCCACGGTTCTTGCTTGTATTAGTGCACTGAGGTGAGCAAAGATTATTGATCACGCATGCGCACATCAGCAATTGGATGAATCTATGGCTGGAGGGAAGTGTTTATGCTACATAGAAAGAAAATTGTTTTTCTAAGGATTGTGTGAAAAATCTTAAGACAATGAAATGCGGATTGTGCAATATTATGAAAACCCCATCCAATTACGTCTCTACACTCTGCAGTCATAAAAAAAGAATGTAAAAATTTGTCTTGAAAAAAATTCTTGAATATTGTTTTAATTTAAAGGCACCCAATAAAAAAGCAAAATATCTTTAGGCGGTTTTAAACCTCTATGCATTTCGGTGAGGTCTGCGCACATGGAAGTAGATATAATTAGTTCTCGGGGAAAAATTCATTTCTCCTTCTTTAAAATCAATTATACCACCACCACCACCACCACCAATAATAATAATGATGTAGGTTATATGGTGATAGAAACGAGACAATCAATCACATAATAAGCGAATGCAGCAAATTAGCACAGAAAGAGTATAAGACTAGACACGACTGGGTGGGCAAGGTGATCGATTGTGCAAGAAATTTAAATTTGACCATACTTCCAAATGGTATATGCACAACCCAGAATTAGGCCTGGAGAATAAGATGCACAAACTCATCAAGAATTTTTAGAAAGATACAGATCACCTTATCTAAACCAGACGTGTGGACCTCGTAATAATTAACAACAAAAAAAGAGAAAACTTTCAAAATTGTGGACTTTGCAGTCCGAGCTGACCATGGAGTAAAACTGAAAGAATACGAAAAGAGGGATAAGTTTCTAGATCTTGCTAGGGAATTGAAAAACTGGAAACACAAAAATGATGGTTGTACCAATTGTAATTGGTGCTCTTGATACAGTACCAAAGGATTGGTGCAAGGACATGGAAATAAGAGGACGAGTGGAGACAATCCAAACTAGAGCATTGTTGAAATCGGCCTGAATACTGAGAAGAGTCCTAGAGACTCGAGGAGACTTGTTGTCACTCTGACTCCTGTGAAACACCATCAGTTTGAGCTGATGTAAAAATCTCTATGATAATAAATCTATATAATAATAATAAATTTAAATTCTAGCATACTCTCAAATGGTATATGCACAAACCAAAATCCCTGATAGCAGGTGTTTTTTTGGTGCGCTTGAAACCATTCGATCGAGACCATTCAGACTGTCACACTATTGAGATCAGCCAGAATACTGAGAAAAGTCCTGAAGACCTAAGGAGCCTGGCTGTTCTTAAGACTCCTGTGAAAGATCATCAGCTAATGCTTGCGTGAAAAACAAGTATAATAATAATAATAACAATAACAGAGAAGAGTCCTGGAGACTTGAGAAGAATTGCTGTCACTTAAACTCTTGTGAAAGACCATCAGCTAACGTTGTTGTGAAAAACTCTCAAGGAGTATAACAATAATAATAATAATAATGATAAAACCCAGCACCTGTCCTAGAAAATGACATATAAACTTAACATACAAATGGATCACCTAATCCCGGCCAGAAGACCAGACCATATGATAATCAACAAAAAAAGAGAATTTGCAAAATTGTCGACTTTTCTGCCCCGGCTGACCACAGAATAAAACTGAAAGAATGTGAAAAGAAGGATAAGTACCTCAACCTTGCTAGAGAATTGAAAAGGCTGAGGAACATGAAAGTGACGATTGTACCAATTGTGGTTGGTGCTTTTGATTCAAATAACCTAACCATTTCTCATTTTCTTTCAGTCATTTTATTTTGTCTTTCGATATTTTATTTTGTTATTTGTTTGTTTGTCTGGAATTATTTCCCTTTTTTTCTTCTTTTCTTTTTCTTTTCTTTTTTTTTGTTGGTTCTTTCTTTCTTTCGCATATTTCTGTCATTGTTCTTTTTATTTATTTTCTTTCTTTCTTTCTTTCTTTCTTTCTTCGTTGTTTCCTGCCTGTTTTCTTTCTTTCTTTCTTCGTTGGTTTTCAGCCTGTTTTCTTTTTTTCTTTTTTTCTTTCAGAATCTGTATTCTATCTTTCTTTCTTTCTTTCTTTCTTTCTTTCTTTCTTTCTTTCTTTCTTTCTTTTGTTTCTATGTCTTTCTTTCTTTCTTTCTTTTTCTGTCTGTTTTCTTTCTTTCTTTCAGAATCTGCATTTCTTTCTTTCTTTCTTTCTTTCTTTCTTTCTTTCTTTCTTTCTTTCTTTCTTTCTACTTATTTTGTTTATTCATTTACATATGTCTCATTCTCTCTAAATTCTTTTTTTTAAGACAATTATATTCTTTCTCTTTCTCTTTCTCCGAATGAAATGCACAGCATAATATTTGTCTTTAAATAGAAAGGAAACATTTTTGTTAATTTCCATAGAAACCGGATTTGGGCATAATGGAAGGAAGAGAAAGAAAATTTAAATTGTAAATTTAAAAACCAATACCCAATCCATTCCACTCATTGAAAATGTTACAATCCACCCTTCCATCAACCCTAAAACCGATTGAAAACAAAAGAAATATCTAATTTTGAAAAAAAAAAGTGTATAAGAAAAAGAAAAAAAATTCATGGACAAAAAAAAAAAAAGAAAAGAAAGAAAAACGAGGAAAATGAAAATTACTGTTTCCGCTTCCGGTGCTCTGATAAGAATAAGCCACATAATTCTCGACACTTCCCTTCAGAAACTGTTTCAAATAATTTAAAGTTTACTGTCTTTCGGAGAAATTCTTCAAATCTATCAGTTATGTTTGAATTATTTCTTCGGTGAAGTCTTTTTTTATGATGAGGTAATTTAATTCAGTTTACATACAAAAAGATAACTTAGGATATCAGCATGATATATATATATATATATATATATAGATAGATAGAAAGAGTGCTCAATATCGGTGATAGTGCTTAAATCTAAGAATAGTATGACACAACGTCGAGCCTACGTGATCAGCAAGTTTGTGTCTACGCTATCTTAACTTATATATATATATATCTATATAAGTAAAGTTGGCGACTATAGTCAAGGGCGACCAGAAGGCTCCCTTTTCAATAGCTACTACACCGAAGCGTACGGGAAGTGCTACCCCTTTCCGTGGATTGCTCCACTTTACCCTTGATGCGTACCTTATATTGCTGAGTGTTAAGTAAGGAGGTATCAAGTACAATTTTTAAAGTCTTCGGCATGAAGCGACCTGGGATGAAACCCATGTCTCCAGGACCAATGGCATACGCTCTACCAACTAGGCCAATAAGCAGGTTATGTAAGAGCATGTGTACAGATAGACAGACATAGTTGACATATCATCGGTGTATATATATATATATATTGTTATCTCATTCTCTCAAATTAAGTTCATTGCTAAAATTGTCTGAACTGCATGTTGCATTTGACAATTGTAGTTTTCAATAAATCAAGTTTTTAGTAATGTTTTGTAATTTAAAACTGAAACAACAATGTTTTTAGAGCACACACACACACACACACACACACACACACACACACACACACACACACACACACATATATATGTATATATATATATATAATTAAGCAAATCATCTTAAAACCTTATATATATATATATATATATATATATCTTAAGACCATATATATATATATATATATAATCATCTCAAGACCATATATATAATAAATCCATGGGTCTCGTGAAGAATGTTCTCTCTCTCTTTCTCTCTCTATATATATATATGTGTGTGTGTGTGTGTGTGTGTGTTGAAATCACCTGTTTTAATGTGATTTTATAAAGTTTGGGAGAAATACGTCTCAAATTAGCTTTGACATGACCAACTTCTTTCTGGATGAGGATTGTTTTCGTTGTCTTGTGTTATTTTCAATAGAAGGGTCTTTCAAATCAGCAGTTTCTTATTGTTCGGTTTATTTGTTTTGTAGATATGTTTGTGGTCATCAAATCTTTAATTAAAAGTCAGGTGATAAAGCTTCATATTAACTCCAGGTGGTGCATATGTTATCAGAATTTTATCTAGTTTTGTTTGGCAACGAATCTAAGAGAAGTAAAATCCTTAATTCTGTTTTACTCTGCTTTCAAATTGACCTTGTATCTCACCCTAATCATGACTGAGGGATTGGGGAAATACTTTCAATGGGGATGTATTAATTGTATAGACGAATGCTCTTTAAATTTTCAAGTCTATCTTCATTAGTATTTTCACTAGCTTTTCGTCCTCCTCACTGATTTGTACAGTGACTTTTCAGATATAGCGATTAGCTATTGAATACGCCTCAGAAACCTTTCAAACAAAGATAAATTCGCTTTTAAAAACAAAAAGCATGATAATATTTTCTATTACGACTACGAAGGTCTATAAACCGGCGTTTCTATTAATTCCCTAACCAGGAAAACATACAAGAATTTTTTCCGAGATAAAACCGTTCCTGGATAATTACGACATTGAAGAAATGTTCTTTTCTCGTCCCATCTTTAAATGAAAACATTTATCAGAAAAGAAAGAAGAAATGACGGTATAAACACATACAAAAAAGAACGAGTAAAATACGCTAAGAGAGATATTTAAAAGAAAGAAAAAAGAAAAAAATATGTTATAAAATTTTGATTTGTAAAATCCATTAACTGGTGCGGCTCAAAAGTTTTATAATATCATACTAGCTTGTTTATTACTTAAACGAAGCAGTACAAACTGTGAAAGGTACTCGCTGTGATTTGCTGTATCGTTTTAGTTTTTAGCGATAAATTGTGTGCTTTGAATTCGTAGTTGCAGGTTTTCGATTTCTAAAGGTCAGAACTTGATGAGATCTTATTTTGCATTCGTGTATCAGCTCCCGTCAAAATAGGAATTGACGGCTTTGTTTGGAAATCAATTATTATAATATATCATGCAATATATTAAAATAGACATTTTGATACATACCAGCTGATATTTTCTATGACGTGTCACTAAAAGGTTTTAGTGATTACGTCTGATTAACAGATTAGTTTAGTGAATGATTAGAGAAAATGTATTTGAAGATTTCTAAGACGCAGAGTTGCAGAAGTTGGAGGTGGCAAGTTAGTCGAAGTTAGAGTCAGAAGTTTGGGGTGTCGGCCGTAGCCGACGGCGCACATACCCAAGTGGAGCCGGGTCTGCTTTTATGTCGCATAGTAACTATGTTTCTGGCTATATTTTAGCCTCCCACTTTTGACACTATATCTATATAAATGAGTTAATGCACCCCCTTAATTTCTATTTCTATTGTTTTCGCGGCTACTATGAAAAATAGTTAGTAGCAAATATATTTTTTATTAAAGATTGTATTCGTTCGTTTATTGAAGTTCGTCTCTATGATTATGTTCCGCATATATTTGTATATGTATGTGGCTATACAACAATTGCACGCTCATCTGCGCAGCATTCAAATCACTCTGGGAGTAAAAAAAGTTTTACTATGTCATCACACAAACTGTAACGCTATGAGGAAACACCATATATACTATATAGTAGTAATGTTATCCTTTAAACACAACACGATTCGGTTCTGTTTGTTTCGTGATAGGAAAGTTCAATTTGCTACTTTAATTTGCTACTTTAGCAGCACTTCTTCCTCATATTGGCTGGGGTTGCTCAACCGTGGGTCGCAGAGGGTCCAAACCCCTCTGTCTGCAGCTGGCTCTCACTCCAACATCTTGACTCCAATTGACTCGAACCGTCTGGCACTTATTGTTTAACGACCACCTGCTTCCGCTGTTCTTCCGCTTATTTACACAGGTGCATCTCTTGATCGACGGTTCGGTCGTGGGTCAATATATATAACACAATGTTGTTTAATTCGAAACATTTGTTATGCAAGTTCAAACTGAGCGATTACCCTGCGCAAACAACAAAAACATATTTGTTGTTAGGCAGTTGAAGATGTAGTACACGGAACAGAAGGTTAAAGATAGTTCGCTCGAGTCGCAAGAACCTCGATGATCAGGAAAAGTCAGATAGGCCTAAAACCGTCGATTCCGAGGCCGTGTTTCAAACCATAAAGCAAATACGGCGAATAAGCCTCGGTTTGTTACGTTTACGACCTCGGCAAAGAATTTGTAGCCGCCGAATTGTTTGGTTTAGTTTAATTTAGTTTTATGGCACGTCAACTGCAATAGGTCATTAATGCCAAATCTATTTTTATACATTTAAACAGTTCTATTTAAAACAATTCAGTTTAGTATAAGTATACAGTTTTAATGTCAAAAACAGTTTTATTTCTAACAGTTCAGTTTAGCGAACAAAAACAGTACTATTTAAAACAATTAGGCTTAGAATAAATACACAGTTTTAATGTAAAAATACTTCTATATCTAACAATTCAGTTTAGCATACATAAGTATTTCTTTTTAAAACACTTCGGTTTAGTATAATACACTGTTTAGTTTTATTTGACTCATAAATTGGACCCTATCAAGTGCTACCACTCCGGGACAGAGTGGACCTGGGAGCGATGACAATGAAGGGGTACTCTGAATTACTGAAGTCTCACCTTCATATTTTTAGTGTCAAATCCAGGACAGAAATGTAGTCGGTATATTCTACTGACCCAGCCGGCTGGGTAATGCCAAATTGTGCCTCAAATGCTACCAAAATATTGCAAAACTTTTAACTCACTAAGTTTCTCATTATGTTTATTCATATTCATATAACCATTACCTTGCCAAAACAGCAACCTGTAACTGGATATCTATTGGAGTAATGCACTTAAAATGATATTACTTAGAGAATAAAGCATTTTCCAGAAAAGTTTGTAATTATATGATAATCTTGTTGAGTTTTTGTTAGCTGCGAACATCATTTTTCTGTAATATAATTTCTAGACATAACAGGTATGACGATAGATTTTCTTTATTAGAATCATTCCGTTGATTCCAAATAGAAACATCAATATCATTATGGAAGGTTGTTACTAACAAAGCACAATGTGTTAAGATGCCTTCTCGCAATTTATTTTTAAAAAATCAAGGAAATTCTTCATATAGAGAGTGTCTCAAAATAGATGCCATTCATTAATATAATAATTATTTCGAGGTGTTATAGCTCAGTTCGAACTCATGAAGCATATGTTTCTGGATTAGACAACGTTGCACATTCATCTGTACGGGTTTACAAAGAGTGAATCAATGTATAATATGTCTGCATACCAACTCTAACGGTAGTTCCCACGGTCTACTGCAACCTCGGTCCTGTGATTTAAACTCCGGAAACAAGCACCCTCCAAAATATTGCGAATCTATTCACTCACACTAACACACACACACACACACATATATATATATATATATAATAAATATATATCAGATATAGTAAGTAAAGTTAGCGACCATAGTCGAGGGTGACCTGAAGGCTCCCTTTTCGATAGCTACTACACCAAGGTGTAGGGGAGGGCGCTACTCCATTCCCAGGATTGCTCCACTTTACCCTTGAACCGTACCTTATAATGCTGAGTGTTAGGCAAGGTGGTATCAAGTACCATTTTTAAAGTCTTTGGTATGACTCGAATATATATATATTTAATTCATGGAATTTAGACTGCGACCCCTGGGTTTCATGTAGTTTTTTGCAAAACAACAAACTCCCTGATGATTGTTGTTTTGCAAAAAACTCCATGACACCCAGGGGTCGGAGTCTAAATTCCATGAATTAAATATATATATATCTAATATATATTCATTTATTATTAATATGTAATTTCTCTATCGCAGATATTGAGCACTCTCCATATTATATTGCACTTGGTTCGACACAAAGCCACAAAGTGATTTAGTGACAACCAACACTGTTTTAATATATATATATATATATATATATATATATATATATATATTGTGTGTGAGTTTTTAAATGAAATGAAAAAAATGAGAGAGTTTTAGAATTTTCTATTTCCGTTGGTTGCGTTCTGTTTTCGGTATGGGTGATGTGATTAGACTTCCAAAATTTATTTTTAAAAAATCCACATCCCATCAGTCTATCCATCTACAGGACGTCTCAAAATAGGTGTAACCCATTAATATGATCATGATTTATAATTGATACAAGCGTAATGGCGGTCATTTGGAACACATCCAGTAAAAAATGTATCCTTTGAACTAAAGACATTAAATCAATGTTTTTTTTAAATATTTTTTAATATCAGCTTCCAAGCCATATATTCTTTTTTGAGTTTCATAGTCTGGTCATCTTGCCGGGATCAGGGGATCAATTTGTATCTCAAAATCCAAGATACTTTTATGTATCCCATTCTTTTGGGCTGTTTTCGGCTTGTTCATTTTGTACTTAAGTCAAATTTCAGTTTCTTGCGCAATTTTTAGTGGATCACTTTCTTACACAATAGTATTGTTATTTTACAAATTAGACAGGGAATGACTTAATTCTCTGAGTCTGATCATTCTCACCCTATTGTACTAACAAAAGCACACTTGCAATAACATTTTGGCTTATGAATATTTGTTATTCACACCGTTACAACAGTTTTTCTGCAGTATAGCACTTTCCTCAGTATTTTTGCAGGTTCAGTATTATTGGGCTTTGACCTTTCTTGGATCCCCATGATCACTGAACATGTAATAACCTAGATATAAAAAGAAGAAATCTTTGGAACCTGAAAAGAAAAAGACAAACAAACAAACAAACAAACAAACAAACAAACAAACAACTGTTTCCTTGTAGTTTATTACTTCTCCGATATGATTTTGTAGATCATTGGTATTCCCATGGTATTATTTCAATCGATGTATACTTCCATTGATGAGGTGTTTTTCATTGTTTTTTAACATGTGAAAAAGCGAACGATAATGAAAGTGAAAGTAAACACAACATAGATCTAGAGAAATAGAAAGTAAAAAAAAAGAAAAAGAAAAAAAGAATGAAAATGTTTTACTCACATCCCAGCAACATAGCAAATATGGAAAATATCTTCTCAGCATTGGTGTTGGGTGCAACGTTTCCAAAGCCGATGCTGGTGAGACTGGTGAAGGTGAAATAGAGTGCTGTGAGGTATTTGGTCCGAATGCTGGGGCCACTAGTGGTGTCGTTCGGCAAATAGGGTTCATTAAGAGTTTGCGCCAGATTGTCCAACCAGCCCACTTTGGCCTTAAGGTGAGGCCGCTCCATGTTCGCGATGGCATAGAAGATACAGGCCAGCCAGTGGCCAATCAACGTAAAAGATACCATCAGCAATAGCAGGACGGCAGCTCCGTACTCTGCAAATTGCTCGATTCTCCGTAACACGCGAAGAAGGCGAAGGAGACGGGCGGTCTTAAGGACCCCAGTGATTGTCATAGTCTGAAAAAAAAAGGAAAGAAAGAATTTATATTCTAGTAAAACATTTAAAAAATGATTAGGTAAAATATTTATTTCAAAATAACGATTTAAAAGAAAAATCTTTTTGTCTAAATTATAAAACAAAAGCAAAATTATTTAATGCCAAATCCTCTTTATACATATATATTAAATACAAATGATTTATTTTGGTTGGGTTTTATGGTATATCAACCCTTGTAGGTTATTTAAAGGCCAAATTCTATTTATGCTTATATATCAAATATATATGATTAGTTTTGGTTGGGGTTTATGGTATATCAACCCTTGTAGGTTATTTAAAGGACAAATTCTACTTATACATATATATCAAATATATATGGTTTGATTTGGTTGGGTTTTATGGTATATCAACCCTTGTAGGTTATTTAAAGGCCAAATTCTATTTATACATATATATAAAATATATATGACTTGGTTTGGTTGGGTTTTCTGGCATATCAACCATATTATGTTATTTAATGCCAAATCCTGTTTATACATATATGTATATGATTTGGTTTGGTTGGAGGAATAATTTGTAGGTAATTTCACGTTTAGATAAGTCAGAACTAATTTGTTTGCACACGGTTTGAATGTCAAACAATTCTATTTCACCCATATATGGGACCCTATCAGGTGCTATCACTCCGATTCAAAGTTGACCTTGGAGCAGTGATAATAAATGGGTACTCCACATTCCTCAAAGCTACAGGACTGGAGCCTATTGCCGTACGAGGGCTAAAGAACCCAATTTAGCCTACTATATGCCAATAAATAGAAGGAAAAAGCGACGGATTCATGCCTTTTCCCATAGGCATTAGCATTGTAGTTGCAGCCCTTGAAACGCTTGAAATCATCCAGACCAAAGCACTATTAAGTTCAACCAGAATACTGAGGAGAATCCTGGGTATCTGAGAAGACTTGTTGTCACTTAAACGTCAGTGAAAACCCACGTTAAAAGTAGTGTGAAAAACTTGTTGAAAAGACCAAACATAAACTTTAACTTGTCATCTAGAGCCTTTTTCTTAGAAGTTGCACAAGGCCGTATAAATGGGGCATCCAATGAGACTCGAACTCACTCGTGTAGATTTACTGGTCTAGCATGCAAATCATTTCACCATCCAAGGAGCCCATAACTCGTCATCTAGTGGACCACAATAAAAGCAAAAGAGATTAAAAAGATAAACCAGTAAATCTGAAAGCTGAAAAGCTGTGGAACATGAGGGTGACGGTGATACCAATAGTAGGTGACGTACTTGGAACAGTCTTTAAAGGTAAAGGAGAGGTACTCAATATTAACCCGAATTCCACCACTGAAGCAACATCATCAGATAGTTTAGTGTCAAATCCAGTTCACTGATGTTATAATTTGGTCAAGCTTTTATGGCATATCACCCCTCATAGGATATCTAATCCCAAATCCTCTTTTTACATATGATATATGATTAGCAAATGCATAGTTTGTAGATAACATTTTTCAATGAGCCAGAGCTCATTTGTTTGCACACAGTTAAATGGTTATAAATGTGATTTGTAAGTTAATAAAAGTTTCATGGAAATATTCTTTTTAAATGAGTCAGAGCTAATTCATTACGCACCAATATTACAATTGTTTGCACACAGTTAAATGGTTCTAAAAATCCTCATACGAATAGTTCAATTTAGTATTAAACATTGGTTTGTAGTCGATTAAATAGTATAAAATATTGCTGAAATAAATAGTTGTATTCGCACTAGGTTTAATCGTTTCAAGCATCTCTATGTAAGTCTAACGATTCAATATTGGCACACAGTTTATAGATCAACATTTTCTTTTTTAAGAAGAAGACATATTGTGAATTGAATTACCATGACTAGAAAAATCTGGCGTATTTTTAATCCTCTCCAGTGGTGGATATCACAGTATAGACTGCTGATGAGACATAATAAGGTCGAAACGGCTGTCAAGTATTTCCGTCTGTCGTGCGTAAGAGTTCGCCGGACTTTTCTAGTCATTGGAATTCAATTCACAACACAGTTTATAGTTTCGGGTATTACTGATCGACATTAATTTTTCTATTCAACATTACTCAAGAGAGGGTTGGGAATATTCAATAGCTCAAAATCTAGTGAGTATGGAGAGTGCCGCACTTGAAGAATCTTATGTTTTTTCAAACCATTTTGTCCACAAAATATTGAGAATTCGCTCTGACTCTTTTAGACAACAGATTTGTTGTCTAGAAAAGACACACGACTGTGGAGCTTCATAGAATATCAAATAAAAAGTTTTAGATGTGTTCCGATTAAGAAATACTCCAAGCTCAACTCAGTACGAGGAGTTCAGTTGAACGTTTTTGTGATGGGAACTTACAGCCACTTCTTATAAAATAAGGATAACTAATTCATATTTTCTACTTTTAATAAGAAGTGGTAATGTGGTGCCACAACAAATGTGTTTAGCTGTGTTCCTCTCTCTTCGTCAATCATGGAACTGGTACATTCGGTCGAAGACATCAAGATATAGTCTTGACCTGTGGACGGGTTGAATTGGGTGCAGATGTAACGCCCACAAGAAGCAGGTGGGTGTCAAACAATTATATAACCCGGTGCCACAGACGGAGTCAGTGAGTTGGAGGCAGTCGCAGTTGGAGTTCGCGTCGCAGTTCGAGGCAGTGAGAACCAGCTCCTAGCCGAGGGCTTTGGCCCTCAGGATACCCGGTTGAGCAGCCCAGCAGAATGAGAAAGAAGTGCTGCTAAAGACAGTGGAATTTGGGGTCAATATGTTGCAGTCTGTTCAGTCTCCAACTCACACACAACCCTTTCGCAACCCTTTCGAATAAAGTGTGAGAGGTATATTTTATTATTGTTGATTATGTTTCCGCATATATATGTATACGTATAGTTGTATCACGGCTATACGACAGTTTAACTGAGATATTTCCTCTAATTCAACTGGTCGTTGAAAATATGAATAAAATCATGAAGCAATGATTATTTCAAATAAATATTAAGAAAAGTTTATAGAAGGAGTCGTTTACCACACATGGTAGCCATTAACCCATTACAACCCAAACTTTTGATTTTTTGATTTAAAATAAAATTATTATAAACAAACACACAAGAAACAGATTGTAAACATACTGAAACATCAATTTAACCTTTATTATTGAAAATACAAATAAAAAAATTTATCAATTGAAATTATATGTCGAATTATCCTGAATGTAAATATTTAATGAGATTTTCATATCTATATTAATTGATCTAAAACGAGGACATGGGGTAAATGAATCAAGATTAATAGATAAGGTCAGGAAACAATCAGATTTGCCTGATTGTTATTTATTGACTTAATCGAACCTTTATGATTTCAGATTTTAGCTTATTAATGTCAGGAAAGTTGATGTCATCAGAGGTTTTCTTTCCATAAAAACTGCTATCCTTTTTTTTTTGTTTAGTTTTTAATGAAAGTTCATTATCTTCTAAACCAAAGATACCAGCATTTTATTATTTCTAAGTAAAGTTAGCGACCATAGTCGAGGGTGACCCGAAGGCTCCCTTTTCGATAGCTACTACACCAAGGTGTAGGGGAGGGCGCTACTCCATTCCCAGGATTGCTCCACTTTACCCTTGAACCGTACCTTATAATGCTGAGTGTTAAGCAAGGTGGTATCAAGTACCATTTTTAAAGTCTTTGGTATGACTCGACCTGGGATTGAACCCAGGTCTCCCGGGCCATTGGCGAACACTCTAACCGCTGGGCCAATGTCCCGAATTATTATTTCTAGTGGAACATTATACAATCAAAAGGAATATTATTTAGTACTATATCCCCCATAAATAAATACACCCGTAATAATTAATTATAAAATGTTAATTTTCTTCTTACTATTTCTTATAGATCATTATAAAATCAAAGATGGATATTATTAGATACAGAATCAACAATAAATAAATACACCCCGAACAATTTGTCATAAAAAGTTCATTTTCTTCTAAACCAATCATACCAGCATATAATTATTTCTAAGGTAACATTATACACTCAAAATGGATATCATTTGCTCATATTTGTTACCAAACACTTCAACGTTGCAACTCTGCAACTAAAACTAAAACTGCATAAATGAATATACGTGGTGCATTCAATAAGTTTCCAGACTTTTTTGTACAGGCATTTACAATTGTTGTAGACTCTTGAAAATGCAGTAAGTTATTGCTATACATCTTATGAGATGACTGACCAATTTTTATGATTTCAGGTTCAAATCAACAACTACAGCAGCAATTGGAATATACCCTACTAAAGTCTGATTGTCACAGCTGGTGAATTTGAAAAATTCAATCTGGACGTGAGGACAATTTAGAAAAATGATATGCAATAAAATTATGTTTTAAACTTTTAATAAATGCCACAGAAACGTATGGAATGCTTCAGACTGCTTTTCGACCATCTTGCATGAATCCAGCCTCGGTTTTTGAGAGTCATAAGAGATTCAAGTAAGGCAAGGAGTCTGTGAGGGATGATGAGAGGTATGGGAGGAGTAAGGAAGTCAATACACCAGAGTTGATTGGCCAAAGGGTTAGGGTTAGGATTAGAGTTACTATGTTGAGGTTTTAAGGGAGTTCAGAAAGAGATTCCGTCGGAAGAGGCCAGCATTCTTCAAATCGGGTCAGTGGCATATCCACCAGGACAATGCACCAGTCCACAACTCCACCCTTGTCACAGACTATTTGACGAAGATGGGCCACGACAGTTCCTCAGCCTCCCTATCGTCCAGACGTTGCTCCCTGTTACTTTTAATTATTCCCAAAGCTCAGAGGCTGTCGTTATGAGACATTTGAGGAGATGGAAGAGGCTGTGACGAAGGTCATGGACACGCTCATACAATAAGACTTCCATGGGGCCTTCCAGAAGTTGTTGGAACGGTGAAACAAGTGCATTGCAGTCGGAGGAGATTACTTCGAAGGGAACTAGATTTTAATGTATGTACTATCAATAAAATTGCCCATACGAAAAAAGTCTGGAAATTTATTTAATGAGCCTCGTATGTTGAGTATATTTATTCATGGATTGTTGCATATATTTCAGAAGGAATAATGTTTGTACTCATGATCAATAGGCGTAATGGCTAACGAGCTGGATTGAAGCCTAAAATAAGCGAGTTTGAACTCTACTTGTTATATTAAGTTTACTTTTGGACTAATACCATTTGGAAAGGGATGAACTCTCTTATCCTCCCAACTATGGGTTAAATTGTATCACTACTGTCCTTCTATAAGGATGGCTTCGGCAGTAAATAACCCACAATGGTTGATACGCCATTAAACAAAGAAGCCAAAAAAAATCCATGATCACGTGAGTAAAAAAAATGGATAAAAATATTTAGAAATCATTATAATTTGTGTAAGTATGGTTCCGGTTTACGAACTAATTACATAAAAAATTTAGCCCTTTTAGTTGGGGCTGCAGAATACACTGACTGTGTCTTTGCAAAGGGTTAAGACTCCCTGCCACGAGAGTGTGTCCCGGTAATAAAACCAAACCATCTCATGGTGAAGCTCCAGTCCTGGAGCTTTAGGGAATGCAGAACACTACTTTATGGCTATTACTCCCAGGTCCACTCTGACCCGAAATGGTAATGTCCCCTTTATGGGTCTATTAGAACAGCTCAACCATTAAACTATGTGTTAAGATAGACTGAAACTAAACTGAATTTTTAGTTTTTCATAGCAATATTTGAAACCATTTAGCTGAATGCCCCCCCCGCCAAAAAAAAAAACAAACTATTACCGTTCGATGACAACACTCGAAACCAATTAACTGCTAGCAAACAAATGATTTAAACTAAATCTTTTATTCGAATTGATAATTGTCTCTGTAAATGCAATGATTACACAATACAGAAGCTTACTTAACATTTTTCTGTTGACTGAGTAACCTCATAGAAGAGCATCTATTTCATCATATGGGACAAGTTCCCTTCTGATTGCTTTACAAAGTACATCAAGGCTTTATGATTGGTTATTGAGATATTCAAAATGGCCGGTACATTCTGTGAAGTCCTAATATATATATATATATATATATATATATATATATATATATATGTGTGTGTGTGTGTGTGTGTGTGTGCGCGTGTGTGTGTGTGTGTGTTTATCAATCTGATATCTGTTGTCATGTGAATTCTATTATATGGTTAAACAACTTGAATTTAAGGAATTACTTCAAGAAAAAACTGTGAAGAAACTATAAGATGCTGAATTCCGATTCGATCAAGTCCTGTAAGCAGCCGATCTGTTGACTGAAGTCGGAGAATACGCTGACTCCACCCCTGCAGAAGGTTAACAGCCTCTCCCCAATGGTGCCATCAAATAGCCTTGGACCATGGCCCGTTATGTCTGAGGTCGAAATCCTGGTAGCTGTTACGGTCCGTAACCCGCCTCCTAAATGGTCATGAGGCCAGCAACATTCCACTGCGGCCCTTAATTGGGCTAGACAATCAGATAGTCCTGATCCGATCAATCGGCTGCGCATGTTAAACCCTAGCTCCTATACAAATTGATGTCCTCCCAACTATGGGTTGAATTGTATCACTGCTGCCCTTCTACAAGGGTGGCTTCGGCAGTAAATAACCCACGATGGTCGATACACCATTAAATAAAGAAACCAAAAAAAAAACATGATCAAGCGTGTCAAAAATTGGATAAAAATATTTAGAGGTCTTTATAATCTGAGCGATTATAGTTCCGAATTACGAAATAATTACATAAAAAATTTAGCCCTGTTTGTTGGGGCTGAAAATACACTGTATCTTTGCAAAAGTTTAAGACTCTCCGTCCTGAGAGCGTCCCCGTAATGAAACTAAGCAATCTTATGGTCAGGCTCCAGTACTGGAGCT
>CAUZXS010006686.1:45000-90000 GCA_963585895.1 Sepioteuthis lessoniana
AGCATGGACAGCTATCAATAGGCTATCGATTTTATGAAAATCAGACCTAACTGATAAAATGAAACGCAGTTTCTTGCAGGCAGCGGTCACATCGATACTGCTATATGGCTGCACAACATGGACGCTAACAAAACGGCTGGAGAAGAAGCTAGACGGCAATTACACAAGAATGCAACGTGCAATCTTAAACAAGTCCTGGCGGCAACACCCCACAAGACACCAACTGTACGGCCACCTGCCCCCTATCACGAAAACTATTCAAGTTAGACGAACCAGACATGCAGGACACTGCTGGAGAAGCAGGGACGAATTCATAAGTGATGTACTCTTATGGACTCCCTCATATGGCCGTGCAAAAGCAGGACGACCAGCACGAACATACATTCAGCAGCTATGTGAGGATACGGGATGTTGACCTGAAGACCTGCCTAGGGCGATGAACGATAGGGAGGAGTGGCGAGAGAGGGTCAGGGATATCTGTGCTACCAGCGCGATATGATGATGATGATATGAATGATATTAAGAATTCAGAGCAAATACAAATAATTGGCACATCAACCCAATTGGCTGGGACTATAGAATATACCGTTTGGTATATGTTTGGTTTTATGGTATATCAATTATTGTTGGTTATTAATACCAAACCCCGTTTTAATATACATATTATATATATATGATTTGTAAACACATTTTGTATATATACAGTTAAATGATCAAACAGTTCGATTTCTAACGATCCAATTTTTCTTAAGTCAACAAAGTTAAATTGTTCCACATATTGCTATTTATCACTAACACTCCAATCAAACACCAGTTATTTGTTTACGAACAGTTAAATGATCAAACAGTTCTATTTCTAATAATTCAGTTTAGCATAAATCAACAAAATTAAATGGTTCTAAGTATTTCTATAAATCACAAACAATTCAATTAAACGTCAGTCCTTTGTTTACACCCGATTAAATGATCAAACAATTCTATTTCAAAGAATCCAGTTAATATAAATCAACAAAGTTAAATGGTTCTAAGTATTTCTATAAATCACAAACAATTCAATTAACATCAGTCCTTTGTTTACACCCGATTAAATTATCAAACAATTCTATTTCAAGCAATACAGTTTAGCATTAGTCATTTTTTTGCACTCTGTTTAAATTGCAAACAGTTCTATTTGACCCATAGATAGGACCCATACCAACATCCACGAAACGAGTTGATGTGACAATTAACAATTTGATGTTGAGGCTCCAGTCCTGGAGCTTTGGGGAAGGCAGAGTATCCCTTCAATACTGTTGCTCCCAGGTTCAGTCTAGCCCGGAGTGGTAGCACTTGACAGGTTCCTATCAATGGGTTTAAATAGAACTGTTGATATTTGTCCAAGCAAATATGGGTACTTCGGATGTTGTAAGTTGGCGACTGTAGTCGAGGGTGAACCAAAGGCACCTCCCGATTATAACCCCACCCAGTGGCGGTCATGGGTTAAACCCCGAGGATCTGGTTGTCTATCGGCAAGTGACTCTGCACCTTAGCACGCGCACATGCATTGTTATTTTCCGGATGTTATTCTCAGCTTTGACGCTCTGAATTATTTGCAGATCCAAAATTAGAAGCATCCCTTTAACTTACGCAGCAATAAGCCTCACCCTGTGTAAACAGCAGTTCCATCATAACGTGCTTTCTTTTCATTAATAGACACGAAGTTTGACGCACGCAGACTTACGACATTGATGCGAACCTCATTTCGCCTCGTAGACTTTTTCGATTCCTTATACATTCCTGGCCTAATCGAAGTCCGAAAAGCGACCCAACCACACCCCTCGACCACTGCTGCTCGACCCTTTGCCTGCCCTTTCCCAACTCAAAACCCTTGGTGCATTTCATCCCCCAACATCAAGCTCTGAATCACTATCATCCAACGGCTCATTATCGTGTCCGTAAATCCTGGCCGCAGCATCGTCCAAGATCTAAGATCTGAAGCATCAGTTCGGCTTAAACAGATGGCGCATGTGACAGTTTTTAGATAATTCCTTCCCAGAATCCAGTATTACACTTCTGTCCTTCTGCTCAGCTCATTCGTGAGCGTTCCTCCTCTTTAGATTTTTCACTTGCATCTCAGAGACATTTTTCCCGAACCAATAAGAATCTCTTTTATAATTCACTGAAATTCTTTCTTTCTTTCACTCGCACACAGTCTTTCCTTCTTTCTTTCTTTCGTTCTTTATTTCTTTCTTTCAAAACTTTTTAATTTAATTTTCTTTCTTCGCACAAGACTTACTGAATTACTTTAGATGAAAGTATACACTACTTCTTTCTTTCTTTCTTTCACTCATACACAGTCTTTCTTTCTTTCTTTCTTTCACTCACACACAGTCTTTCTTTCTTTCTTTCTTTCTTTCTTTCTTTCTTTCTTTCATTCACTCACACACAGTCTTTCTTTCTTTCTTTCTTTCTTTCTTTCTTTCTTTCACTCACACACAGTCTTTCTTTCTTTCTTTCTTTCTTTCTTTCACACACATTCTTTCTTTCTTTCTTTCTTTCTTTCTTTCTTTCTTTCTTTCAAAACTTTTTATTTAATTTTCTCTCTTCGCACTAGTCTTACCAAATTACTTTAGATGAAAGTATACACTACTTTTTTCTTTCTTTCTTTCTTTCTTTCTTTCTTTCTTTCTTTCTTTCTTTCTTTCTTTCTTTCACTCACACACAGTCTTTCTTTCTTTCTTTCTTTCTTTCTTTCACAATTTTTATGAAATTTTCTTTCTTTCCTTTTATCCTTCGCAATCTTTTCACTATTTTTTTAAAACGAACGAGCACCTATCTTTCTTTCTTTCTTTCTTTGTAAGTAATTTTTTTCCTAATATATGAGTCGGTATATTGTGGAAATTTAACCCAGAAAGAACTAAAAAAAAAAAAAAATGAAATAATAAAGGCCCAAACGAAAAAGCATTTAAGAACTATTCAGTTCTTGAAGAACATACGAGTAAAATATAACCATCGAGATTTCTGTCATACAATCAGTGGCTGGCTATCTATCTATCTATCTATCTATCTATCTAGCGATCTAGCTGTCTCATTCTGTTCCTATCCATGTATTTCTCGATTTCATTCTGTTCATATCTATCTACCTATCTATCTGTGAGTTTGTTCATATCTATCTATCTATCCTCTTTTGTCTGTTCATATCTTTTTATCTCATTCCGTTCATATCTATCTATCTATCTATCTATCTATCTATCTATCTATTTTAAGCACGCACACACACACACACACACACACACACACACACACACACACACACATATATATATATATATATATATATATATATATATATATATAAAATGCTCTTGAGATATATGTGGGTATAGTTTATGGTTATACTTACTTACTTGTCATGTATCAGACAGGCCAACATCTGTTTTGATGAAATCAAGGAAAACTGAACTTAGTTTAATAGAATCTATCTTTCTATGATCATATCTAGATTTTCTTCTTTTTTATGGCTTTTAAAAGGATATAAACATCTGTGGGTTTTTGTTTATCAGAAAATCTTCTTGTGGCATCTATTTTGTTGCCCTCCAGCATCTTTATATATATATATATATATATATTATATATATATATATATATATATATACATGTATCCATACATATAAACATATATACATATATATATGTAATCTATTTGTATGTCTTAGTCTCTTTATTATGCATTTAGGTATTTATGTGTGCATCTATCTATCTATCTATCTATCTATCTATCTATCTATCTACAAGTACTTAGGGAATTCCTATCTTCTTTTATAGCTTTCAAAAGAATATAAACATTGGCACGTTCCATTTCTCGGTCGTCTTTTCGTTGATGATATTAATTTTGTAGCTATCAGGCCTCTTTTTAATCTGATCCTGTTTACTGAGACTGTGAATTTTGTTAAAACATAAACTCTCAAATAACAAGACGGTATTAACGCAAAAAGCAAATAATTGGGGCATTTCTTTGTCTTTAGAACTGGTATTAGAAAAGAAAATCGTTAAAAAGATATAACAGACGTAACCAAAACAAAACAAAATAAAGAAGTTGCAAGAAAAGTAATATAAAACGATATTTCCCTAAAGCGATATTAAATAAAAATTAGTTAAAAGAAAATATGTTGTAAACAAGCTAAATTAACTTAAACATTTTGAAAATATGTCTTGATCAGATCAAATACGCTATGAAAATGGATATGTGCTTTTATAGAACATTTCTGAATGAACCAAAATGCACGCATGAGCATGCGCATGCGTATAAGCTAAACACAGCAAAAGCAGATAAAGTCTGGAAAATAATGATTAAGTGAACTCGATTAATAGATTTATTGATTGCCTTATTGATTGTATATGAGTAATTCCAGTGATGCTATCTATCAGTTCAATGTTACTAAACCCCTTGTATTTCACACAGCGCTAATACTCAAGGGAAAGTTAGGGATTTACTTATTCTCTTTTCAGCTTAAGGTAAATTGTAGAGAAAACTTAACTTTTAACCTCGGCAAAGCAACCGGTTTAGAAGAAGAAAAACTTTGAAATCAAGCTTGTTAAACTCTGCAGAAAAGTTGACCTTGTGTCACACCCAGCTCGTGCCGAGGGGTTGGATAAATAGATATCAGTTCTGTTTTAAATGTACCTTAGGGGACAGCAGTGAGAGAACTATATAAATTGTATATATATTATGAAATGATAAATTAGACGTAATACAGTGAATGACTTGAATGATGATAAAAATCATACAATATGGATGCGTTTATAACCGCGTCCAAGTGGGTAGAGTGTTCGCCAATAATCCGGGAGACCTGGGTTCAATCCCAGGTCGAGTCATACCAAAGACTTTAAAAAATAGTACTTGATACCTCCTTGCTTAACACTCAGCATTATAAGGTACGTATCAAGGGTAAAGTGGAGCAATCCAGAGAAAAGAGTAGCGCCCTCCCCTACACGTCGGTGTAGTAGCTTTTGAAAAGGGAGCCTTCGGGTCGCCCTCGGATACTGTCACCAACTTTTCTTATAACCACGGATAATAAACTGGAATCCTCTTCATGCTTTCCGCGACATAATATAAAGAGACCCACAACGCATACGTATTATTTGGTCTGATGATCATATTAGCGAGAATATATATATATATATATATATATATATATATATATATATATATATATATATATATATATGTGGGGGTGGAAACTGGAAATAAATCTAACATAATGGAAATTGATTGTCAGATTAGAGCTGAAAAAGCGCAAAGTACATTTATTCAAATAATTAGGCTTTATCGTTTATATGTATTTTGAAAGATAGAGAAAATGACAGTCGAATTATACCGACAGGTTTGGTTTGGCGTGGTTTTATAGCATATCAACTTTCGTAGATTCGTTAATCCCAGTTTATTCATATACATTATATATTTATGATGTGCAAACATCAGTTAACGAAGTTAAACAGTTTCATATTTTGCTATGTATCACAAACAATTTCATTAAACATCAGCCATTTGTTTACATACTGTTAAATGATCAAACAGTTCTATCTTCGGGCCAGAACGGACCTTAGAATGATGGAAATGAAGGGTACTCCATATTCTCCAAAGCTCCAGCATTACTAGAGCCTCACCATCAGATAGTTTTGTGTCCTATCCAGGCACTCCTTGGGTGCGGGGATCTTACCCCTCTGCAGAGATGTAGTCGGGGGTTTCTACAGATGCAGCCGACTGGGCTTTATGTAGACAGAGATAAAAAGAAGGTTAACTCTGACGGACAGATATATTATGGGATCTTTATGATTGGTTGATATCAGCTAAATAATCTAAATATCAAGATAGATAGAGAGACTAATGTGATATGGATTTTTTAAAGAATAAATTTTGGAATGCTTATTACATCACACAAATTGAAACAGAATGGAATCTATGGAAATTAAATGTTTTAAAACTTTCATCTTTTTCGTTTCATTCTATAACTTGTGCGTTCTAATGTAGGTCTAAATACCGAAACGTTGAAATATTTCTACAAAAAAATCATCTTCTGAAAACCTTGTATGTTTTTCATCTCTCTCTCTCTCTATATATATATATATATATATATATATATATATCTCCCCCCACTCTCTCTCTCTCTCTCTCTATATATATATATATATATATATATATATATATTAGTTTCTAAATAACGCTTAAACTAGATAGAAAACGGTAATCTTAACTTTGATTTTCTATGTGCTGATTCACTGCTTATCTTTGGATCTATTTGCCAGTTTCTTCCAAGCAGCGGTCGTATCGATACTACTATATGGATGCACTACTTAGACGCTAGACAGCAATTACACAAGAATGTTGCGAGCAATATTGAACAAGTCCTGGAGGCAACACCCCACAAAGCACCCACTATACGGCCACCTACCTCCCATCACGAAAACTATCCAAGTTAGACGAACCAGACACGCAGGACACTGCTGGAGAAGCAGTGACGAGCTCATAAGTGATGTACTCCTATGGACCCCCACATATGGCCGAGCAAAAGCAGGACGACCAGCTCGAACATACATACAGCAGCTCTGCGAGGATACGGTATGTAGCCCTGAAGACCTGCCAGAGGCGATGAACGATAGGGAGAAGTGGCGAGAGAGGGTCAGGGATATCCGTGCTACCGGCACGACATGAATCCCTGTGATTGTTTGAAGAAATTTACAATAGAGTAAGTAATGGCTTTCGACTTTATACCAGAGAGTTCTTGTACTCTTCTTCAAGCTGGCATGATTGTGTCAAAGATGATTGTCTGCATTTTTGACCATTTTTGTCTTTCAGGAGTACTTTAAATATCTTGATAAATTCCACTGTCAACCTGGCAGTCTGCCCTACAAGATACACACGGGGAATTCTACCAGTTGTAGTTGTTAATGAGATTGACTGTGCCATTGTAGCAATTAAATTCGAACTCCAGTCATGCTATTACGTTCACTTTCGCACTAATACCTTTAGGGAAGGCATGAATCTCCTTATCCCTTGCAGCTATGATTTAAATAGTAGCAATTTCATACTTCAAAAAAGATTGCTTTGACATTAAATAACCCACGGCGGTTGACATACCAGTAAACAAAGAATCCAAATCAAACCAAACCCACATATATGTATACACACGCATATATATATATATATATATATATATATATATATAGTCATCCACAGACAGACTGTTTAGTTGTATCATAACTCTTCAGCGTGGCTAGACACGTGAGACGCTCCAAACTGGGATTGAAATCCGCCTAATTTTATGTCAGGCTGATGACAAACCCCAAGCCTGCGACTCAACGTCAGTTCGAGAATTAACGCATATGTAGCAAATTTCATTATATATAAATAAAGTAAGTAATTTTGGTGAGGGTGACCCAAGGGCTCTATTTTATAACTACTACATCGAGGTGTAGGAGAGGGTGATACTACTTTCTCTTGATTGCTCCACTTTAGTCTTGACCCGTACTTTATAATTCCGAGTCTTAAGCACGAAGGCATCAGGTACCATTTTTTGAGTCTTTGGTATGACTCGACCTGGGATTGATCCCTAGTTTCCCGGGCAAATAATAAATGCAGTTCTGGAGAGATTTGATTTTAAAAAGTGATCAAAACAAGTATGGCAGAGCAGGTATGTAATCTGAAAAAAAAGGAATCTTACAATAATGAACACTAGAAGTCCATTACTCAAAGTTTCATTTTGGTCAAACGTCAGACGGAAGTAAGAGAAAAAGTGGCTATTCAACTATATTCAAAAAGTGAGTACTATGTTTCATTGCACGACGTTAGCTTACCTAGCACACACATGTACAAAAAATGGATCATTAATATATTCATTATTATAAAATAAGGACTGTCCAAATAAACATTTCTTTGTTCATCATTTTGCTGTCAATAGCATATTCCAGACATAATCACCGAGTATTATAACCTTCTTAATACGATTGGACTTGTTCGAAATATCTGATTTTATTACGGGAGATTTGCTCGTTTCATCTTTTTTCGACCATGTATCTTTAGATAATTTGTTACTGTCGATTCATTTTCTGCTGATAAACCTGAAGTTATGATTATACTTTTTATCTTTCAAATTCAATTTAGGAGAGTGTAGACATGAAAAAAAAATTGAATCATATACAGGAAATATATATGAATATTGCCTTGATGAAGATTCAATAGAAAAAAAAAACAGTAAAAAACGATCTGTTTAACAATGACACAAAATTCAACTCTAAATAAAACCATCCTCTGAATGCTTTATTTTTACACACACACACACACACACACACACACACACAAATATATATATATATATATATATATATATATATATATATATATATATTTATTTATTTGTGTGTGTGTGCGTAAAAATAAAGCACTCAGAGGATGGTTTTATTTAGAGTTGAATTTTGTGTCATTGTTAAACGAATCGTTTTTGCTGTTTTTTTTTCATGCTTTATTTTTACACACACACTCACACACACACACACACACACACACACACACACACACACACACACATATATATATATATATATATATATATATATATAATTCAGGATAGCGTGGATATAGAGCCAACGGTGCTTGGTGACTGAGTTTTAATATGATCGCAGGAAATTTATTTTGTTCAGTGAAACATTTTCGAAAAGGATTATAATTACATGAGAGATTAATAGATTCAAAGTATTTGTTTTTGCTAGGACTGTTTGGAATTCTTAGAATGTGACATTATAGTTGCTGGTGTGATAGTAAATAGATTTAATCAAATGTTTGTACACTTATATAGACATATGAGTACATGTATATGTCTACGTGCGGGTGTATACATATGTGTATGGCTGTGAGTTGACTATAGGTATGTATATACGAGGATCATTAAATAGGTTTCCAGACTTATTTCGTATGGGCACTTTTATTGATAGTACACACATGAAACTCTAGTCCCCTTCGAAGTAATCTCCTCCGGCTGCAATGCACTTGTTGCACCGTTCCAACAACTTCTGGAAGGCCCCATGGAAGTCCTCTTGTGTCAACGTGTCAATGACCATCGTCACAGCCTCTTTCATCTCCTCAATTGTCTCATAACGACAGCCTCTGAGCTTAGGGAATAACTAAAAGTCACAGGGAGCACGGTCTGAACTATAGGGAGGGTGGGGAACTGTCTTGATGACCATCTTGCTCAAATAGTGTGTGACAAGGATGGAGTTGTGGACTTGTGTAGAATTTTATTGCATATCGTTCTTCTAAAGTGTCAGACTGCATTTTTGAAATACACCAGCTGTGACAATCAGGCTTTAGTAGGGTCTATTCCAATTCCTGCTGAAGCTGTTTATTTAAACCTAAAATCATAAAAATTGGTCAGTCATTTTATAAGATGTATAGCAATAACATACTGAATTTTCAAGAGTCTACGGCCATTCTTAATGCCTGTATAAAAAAGTCTCGAAGACATCTCCACTCTAGAAGGAACCCCACTTAAACTAGTAGACAAATTCACGTACCAAGGAAGCAGCGTCGAATCAACCGAAAAGGACATCGAAACGAGGTTAACGAAAGCATGGACAGCTATCAATAGGCTATCGATTATATGGAAATCAGACGTAACCAATAAAATGAAACGCAGTTTCTTCCAGGCAGCGGTCACATCGATACTGCTATATGGATGCACTACATGGACGCTAACAAAACGACTGGAGAAGAAGCTAGATGGCAATTACACAAGAATGCTGCGTGCAATCCTGAACAAGTCCTGGCAGCAACACCCCACAAGACACCAACTGTACGGCCACCTGCCCCCTATCACGAAAACTATTCAAGTTAGACGAACCAGACATGCAGGACACTGCTGGAGAAGCAGAGATGAACTCATAAGAGATGTACTCTTATGGATCCCCACACATGGCCGCGCAAAAGCAGGACGACCAGCTCGAACGTACATTCAGCAGCTATGTGAGGATACAGGATGTTGTCCTGAAGACCTACCTAGGGCGATGAACGATAGGGAGGAGTGGCGAGAGAGGGTCAGGGATATCCGTGCTACCAGCGCGATATGATGATGATGATATATATATATATATATATATATACGTAGTCCATTCAATAAGTTTCCAGACTTATATATATAGTCAGAGAGAGGGAAAGAGGGAAAACCTGGTGGATTTTTTCGATGCCAAAGATGAGGTAATATTATCTAAGTATGAAGAGATATTTTTTGGTGGGGGAGAACCTCATGCTACTGGAAAGGAGAAGGACATTAAATTAAAGAAAACCAAGTTAACGATAAAAAAACAAAACAAACGGAAATAAACTTTTCATGCACACAAAAGCAGGTAGAATCTTTATTTTTTTTTACGTTTGAGACTAATCATTTAATTGCTTATTCAATAATTTGCTCTCGGCTCATTTGTCACGTCGTTTCTTCACGCTGTTTTTAATTAATTTGTTAATTCAAAATAAATTGAACTAAGAGAAAAATGCGGAGGAAAAAAGAATGAAATACATTCCGCCATCTTAATTATCGCTTAAGGGAGATAATTCATGAGAACTAACTTGCTCCAGCCATGACAGCCACAACAAAAAAGAAGTGTAATTATTTTCATAATTCAAAACATTTTTTCAAAATCCTTCTATTATTTGCTAAAAATATATTGTTAATTAGAAACTGTTTCTTTGTCTGTCCACAATAAACGACTAAATGTTTTATTTATCCAACCCTTCGCCTTGAGCTGGAGGCAGCACAGTTTTAAACAGAGTTCATCTGGTTTGAATGCAGAGTTTTACTTCTCCTAGACTGGTTACCGTACCACATTTAAAGAATCCAATAGCCCTTTCTATTTACCCATTGATGAGCGGTGCAATAGATAGGTCCACACCTTTCTAAAATGTATCAGGGCGATGTGAAATGCAAACAGCCACGTCCCGGATTTGAACTCGGATAGCCAGTTCTATTTATTACTGAGGACTCTACGAACCCAATAGTTTAATGTAAAATGTATTTTTACTGTAGAAAGAAGAGCTCTCATCGAGAAGAGGTCACTAATCAAGAAATAGAAAGAAGATGAGTTTTTACCGAGAGTAACTTATACCTGATTTTAAAAATTCCTTTAAAAAATTGTCTTTTTCATATTAGTATTCACGTTTAAAATTTAATCAAACAGTAATAATTACTTTTTTTGGGTGATTAAGAATAAAATAATTACATAGCATTATTACTTACTATGACCAGCCTATTGTCATAATAGAATGTTCGCCAATGCTCTGAGAGATTGGGGTTCAATCCCAGCTTGAGTCATAGCAAAGACCCAATAAACGGCACTTGATGCTTCCTTGCATAACACTCAGCATTAAAAAATACGAATCATGGGTAAGTAGAGCATTCAATGAAAAGTAATTGCACCCTTTCCTTCACCTCGGTGTAGTAGCTATTGAAAAGAGAGCCTTCAGGTTGACCTCGACTACAGTCGTCCAACTTATTACTTACTAAGGAATTAAAAATCGGATAAACAAAAAAAGTTTAAAACGGTTAATCTATTTCATGAAAAAAAATTCCTAGTAAATTTCGTGAAAAATGTAGTTTTCTCATTGAAAGGGGAACGCTCGCTAAGAAAGAGTCACTGACCATGAAAAGTAATATGAAGGAAGCAATGTTGTAAAAGGAGGTAGCTTACGCAAGATTTTTGCTGGAATTCCGTCCGTGGCCCATGCACTTTCGGCAACATAATCTCCCCCAATGTCACGTTGCAGGTTTTCTGCAAGTTCGGATCTAAGTTCAAGAGTTCGTGACGGTTCCCCGGGGAAAAAAAGGCAAAAACAAAAAGCTTGAATATATGTTGACTGAGAAGGGATGTGTGTGACTCTTCGCAAAATAACGGCTTCGAGAGTTCTCACTTTAGCTTCATAGATGGCTGGCGAAATTCACTTTAATAAAACAAATTACTGGTTAATTTTTACGCATGACGCCGCTTTTCTCTTCGCTGAATCCTTTTAGCAACCCACTAACCAGCAACCCCAATCCGAATCTATCTGTTATCTTCTATCAACACAGCCTATATGTCTACTCAAGTCCTTGATCCTGTCTTTGTAGCAAACTGATTTTATTTGTATTTCCTACTTCCAGATTTTCAGCCACCATAGACTGGATATAAAAATATTGCCAGACTTTTTTTCCAGGGCCCTAAATTGTATGATAATAAAATCAAAACTCTTTTAAGTCCTGGCCCCACATGCATCTGACCATCTCCACTTATTCTCGAGCTGGATTAGTGGTTCCCGCACCAAATAAATACCACCAGACACACTCAACATACCCACGAAATATTTCCTGACCTCTGTAAGGACATAGACATATATACACATGCATATACGTGGTTTATTCAATAAGTTTCCAGACTATTTTTGTACAGGCATTTAAAATTGTAGACTCTTGAAAATTCACTATGTTATTGCTATACATCTTATGAGATGACTGACCAAGGTTTATGATTTCAGGTTCAAATCAACAGCTACAACAGCAATTGGAATACACCCTACTAAAACCTGATTGTCACAGCTGTTGAATTTCAAAAATGTAATCTGGACGTGAGGACATTTTAGAAGAACGGTATGCAATAAAATTCTGTTTTAAACTTGGAAAAAATGCCACAGAAAGGTATGGAATGCTTTAGACTGCTTTTCGACCATCTTGCATGAATCCAGCCTCAATTTTTGAGGGGCATAAGAGATTAAAGGAAACCAGGGAATCTGTGAGAGATGATGTGAGGTGTTGGAGGAGTATGAAAGTCAATACATAGAGTTAACTGGCCAAACGGTTAGGGTTAGGGTTACTATGTTGAGGTTTTAAAGGAGTTCAGGAAGAGATTCCGTCGGAAGAGGCCAGCACTCTTTAAATCGGGTCGGTGACATTTCCAGCAGGACAATACACCAGTCCACAACTCCACCCTTATCACAGACTATTTGACCAAGATGGACATCAAGATTGTTCCTCGGTCTCTCTTATAGTCGAGACCTTGCTGCCCGTGACTTTTGGTTATTCCCTAAGCTCAGAGGCTGTCGTTATGAGATAATTGAGGAGATGAAAGAGGCTGTGACGATGGTCATTGACACGTTGACACAAGAGGACTTCCATGGGGCTTTCCAGAAGTTGTTGGAACGGTAGAATAAGTGCTTGCAGCCGGAGGAGATTACTTCGAAGGGGACTAGAGTTTCATGTGTGTACTATCAATAAAAGCGCCCATACGAAAAAAGTCTGGAAACCTATTTAATGATCTCGTATTTGTAGTACTATGGTTATTGTCGTTGAACTAGATATGGGGACAAAAGTTCAAATCCTAGACGAGAGCATTTGCAATTCACTCAGTGCTTATACTCTTCGGAAAGGTATGAATCTGGTCCTTCTCCCTCCAGCTATGGGTAAGTAGCAAGGCAATCTGGGATCTTCACCGTTGGTGTGGAAACTGGTCTACCAAAAAGGAAACTCTGGATTCAGACCTGTTAAAATCCGCTTAAAATTGACATTTTGTGTGTCGGATGGGTATATATATATATATATATATATATATATATATATATATATATATGTGTGTGTGTGTGTGTGTGTGTGTGTGTGTGTGTGTGTGTGTGTGTGAAAATATATTGATAGAAAACACTAGGTCTTATTTCTATACATTTTCATATTGACGGATTTATTTAATGTTTTTTACAAACACACACACACACACACACACACACACACACACATATATATATATATATATATATATATGTGTGTGTGTGTGTGTGAAAATATATTGATAGAAAACACTAGGTCTTATTTCTATACATTTTCATACTCACGGATTTATTTAATGCTTTTTACACACACACACACACACACACACACACACACACACACACACACACATATATATATATATATATGTGTGTGTGTGTGTGTGTGTGATACTTTCTCTTCTTTCTTTTTTTTATCTAGTAAGGTCGATTGGGTTCTTTAAATGTGATACTTTTCCTTTTTTCTTTCTTCTTTCAGTCTCTATCTTTCTAGCGGTCTGTCTCTCTCCCTCCCACCTCCTTCCCCGTTCTCTATCTTTCAATATATATAGTTTGTTGGCATATCAACGCCAAATTCCGGTAATCCATATTAAACATATATGATTTGTAAACGCTTAATTTGTTGATTTTAAACAAAGCATAGTTCATTTGTTTGCAAACAGTAAATTAATTTCAAGTATTTTCATCAAAAACTATAATTCCGGGAGTGTCCTCGTGGTGTAATGTTTAAAGCGATGGACTGCGGAATCATTGTAAGTGAGTTCGTACTCCAGTTGCGCTATTACGTTCACTTTCGGGCAAATACGCTTGGTAAAGGTATGAAGCCCCTTATCCTCCCAGCTATGGGTTAAATAGAACCACTACTGTTCTTCTAGGAGAATAGCTTTGGCATAAAAAAAAGAGTTGATATGCCATTAAACAAAGAAACCAAAACTATAATTCCATTTGAGTTTAATAATTTGTTTGTATATAGTTAAAAGAATATACATTCATATATCATTATATATATATATATTACTGACCCATCCGCCTATTGGGTAGAGTGTTCACCAATAGCGCGGGAGATCGGGGTTCAATCCCAGGAAGAGTTATACCAAAAAACTCGAAAATGGTTACTTGATACCCCCTTGCTTAACACTCAGTACGTATCAAGGGTAAAGTGAAGCTATTCAGGAAATGGAGTAGCAACAGGTTGAAAAGGGACCCTTCGCGTCACCCTCGACTACGGTTGCCAACTTTATTTACTTTTTATTTATATATATATATATATATATAGTAGTATGAGGATAATGCTTAAATAAAAAACATAGGATTTAATTGAGATTTAAGATGAACTGAATAAAAATAAAATAAAATAAAAAAGATGGAAGGGTAACGGAATTAATAGGCTCGAAAATAAAATTTGAAATTAAAAATTTTAATTTTAAATTTTGAATTTAATTTGATATAAGTATTATAGTATCCTTACGTAAGGTTCTAAAAGAAAGTAGTACTTACCTAAATTAGTATCAAACCTGGAGTTTTAAGTTAAAATGCATTTAGATCTAAAAAAAAAAATTACTATAATTCCCACCGGCAATAAAAAAAAAACGGAAGTGGGCTAAATGAGGAGAAAACCCTTCACCCCTCTTCTACCCTCTTCCACCCTTCTTTCATGTGTATATTCTGAATTATTTTATCCATTAGATCTGAAGAAGTTCTGTTATTTTTGGTGTTTTTGATTTATATCAAAACTCATAACAGGATGGAAATAAATTTATAATCCTAATGTGACCGGTTTTTGTTTTTTCTAAAAGAAATATATATATATATATATATATATATATATATATATATATATATAATATATGTGTGTGTGTGTGTGTGTGTGTGTGTGTGATATTCATTAAATAATTACGTCTATATGTTTGGGTTTGGATTCTTTTTTTAGTGGCATATCAACCTTTGTAGGTTATTTAATGCCAAAGCCATTCTCTAAGAAGAACAGTAGTGGTACTATTTAGTCCATAGGTGGGAGGATAAAGGGGTTCGTACCTTTCCCAAGGGTACTTGTCCGAAAGTGAACATAATAGCATGACTGGAGTTCGAACTCGCTTACCACAATTCCGTCTATATGTAAAACTGGATATAAAATCAAACATAAACTTATTCAAGTGGAGAGTCCTCATGACGTTGTGGCTGACATGCCCGACTGCGAGTTCGAACTTTAGTCACGCTATTGCATTCACTTTACGACTAATACTCTTAGGAAAGGTATTAATCCCTTCACACCCTCCTTAGTTTTGGGTTAAACGGTATTACAACTGTTCTTGTACAAAGATAGATACGGCATTAAATAATCAATGAAGATTGATGTGTTATTAAAGAAAATAGACAACCAAACCATTTATACAACGTTTTAACCGATTCCAGAAGGTAACCGGAACATTTAAGCTTAAATTGATCCCGAAGGTCTGATTCATTAATAAATAGAATAGAATTACGATTTAAAAAAGTGTCCTTACATCACTAAGAACACGACACTCGCGTGAGTATTTAGAGCTTCTTATGAAAATTCTTGCGTGCACCAATTCCGACATGAAGAAAATAAACTTTCCAATGGGGGGTATGATTCCTCCCAAATAGCAGACCTTGTAGGCTTATATATATTAAATATGATTACTAGAATCATTAGTCCTCAACAAGCAGGTCTGTATCATGATGATGGTTTATTTATCCCGAATAGTAATGGCCCCCTTAGCTCTAGCATACAAAAGAGGATTATAAGGGCCTTTAAGTTTTTGGGTTTTAGGATAGAAATCTCATCTAATATTAAAATAGTCAATTTCTTGGATGTGACTTTAGATCTATCAAATAATTCTTATAAACCTTTCATAAAGACCAATCAGAACCCATCGTACATTAATGTTAATTCAAATCACCCTAAAAACATAATTAAGCAAATCCCAAAGCGGTAAATTTAAGAATAGGTAAGCTATCTGCAAATGAAAAGATTTTTAAAGAGAGTAGTAAGAGATATATAGATGCCCTTAAAAATAGTGGCTTTAAGGAGGATTTTAGGTATTTAAAAGAAGATATAACAAATGAAATTACTAAAGAAAATAATACTTACGATCAGAAAAATAAAAATAGAAAAAGGAAAATTATATGGTTTAACCCCCCTTTCTGTAAATTAGCAAATATAGATTTAAGTAAATATTTTTTGAGACTAATAGATAAACATTTTAAACAAGATAATATATTACATAAAATATTTAATAGGAAAACCTTGAAAATAAGTTATTCTTGCACAAAAATATGTCTCAAATAATGAATAGTCATAATAATGAATTAATTAATAAATTTCATAACCGGGTAAATAATAATAATACTAATAGTAAAAAAATAGAATGTAATTGTAAATCTCGAACTGATTGTCCAATGAATGGGTTGTGTAATTTAGGTAATATATTATATCAAGCTATTATTAATCCAAAAGAGGACATAAGTGATAAGAAATTTTATATCGGTGTTTCGTCTACTAGTTGGAAAATTAGATATGGAAATCATAAATTTTCCTTCTCCCATGAGCATAAAAAAAATCAAACTGCTCTATCAAAACATTATTAGGGATTAAAAGATAAAGGGTTAACTCCTGACATACAATGGTCCATATTGAAAAGATCTAGTACCCCAAAATCTTTCGATAGTAGGTGCAACATGTCTCTTGAAGAAAAAATCCACATTTTGCTTTTTCCTGAGCCAAAAAAATTATTAAATAAGAGAAATGAACTAATAGCTAGGTGTAGACATAGGGCTAAATTTAAACTATAAATATTTAACCAAATTTTTCTATAAAAACATAGAGTTAATTTTGAAAATTAGAGTTAAATTTGAGAATAAATAAAATAAATTGTTAGATAGAAAATTGTGAAAAAGCACATAATACATACGTACTACGCATAAAAAGTGGAACTGATTAATGCTTTCTAAATATTTTTGAAATGTTAAAATATAGTAAATAAATTAAATATTTGTTTTTGTTTTTAGTTTTAATATGTCTATTACTGTATCTTTACGTGAAGTTAATATTTAAAGTTTAAATCTAATTCAATAAAAAATCTGTAATTTAGGTCTAGATATAATTAAAAAATTATAAATTAAAGAAAAGTTTAAAAAACAAAAAACAAAACAATTTTTACTATATTGCTAACCGAAATTTAAATTTAAAACGGAAGTGGATTTAATGAAGAGGTAACTCTTCACCCCTCTTCTATCCCCTCCCACTATCCCCTTTCACTACCATGTGTCTATTCTAGGTTTTTATTTTATCAAAAAGATCTGAAGAAATCCTGTTACTTTTTTCGTGTTTTGGAAATTTCAAAAATGCGTAACAGGATTGAAATAAATTTATAATCCTATGTGACCGGTTTCGTTGTTTTTCTTAAAGAGTATATATATATATATATATATATATATAAAATATGTGTGTGTGTATGTGTGTGTATGTGTTAAAACCTTAGGAAGATTTTTAAATAAATTTGAGAACTATTTCATTCGGAGACAAATATTATATATATATATATATATATATATATATATATATATATATATATATATATGCAACGTTACTGGATTATTCTTTTTATTTCTTTTTGCACATTAACTCAGTAAGATTTCAACAAAAGATTTTTAAAATCTTTTTTCTGAAAATATTTCCCCTCAAAATGATATAGAGTCAATTTAGTTGAGATCAATTTAAAATTTATGTCAGGATTAACAAAGAAATATTATACATATTTGAAAGAGTTCTGTCTCATTTAAATATGTTATCTCCAAACTATGCGTTTAAAAATATATAATATGCGTTCAATAATATAATATACATACATACACACACATACACACACACACACATATATATATATATATATATTTAATATACATATATTTAATATATGTATATATATATATACAATATAATAAATATATATTTATATATATATATATATATATATATATATATATATTGTGAGGATACAGGATGTTGTCCTGAAGACCTACCGAGGGCGATGAACGATAGGGAGGAGTGGCGAGAGAGGGTCAGGGATATCCGTGCTACCAGCACGATATGATGATGATGATATATATATATATATATATATATATATATATATATATATATATATATATATAACTAAAACACAATAGACAGATGGACAAAGACATACATTCTCTCTTTTCCCTAAGAAGGGTGGCCTCGGAATAGCCAAAAATTACCGAGGTATAACCCTTATGTTCATAGCGGCCAATATGTACAATGCTCTGCTACACAACTGCATAGAACTCAAAATTGAGAAAATACTTAGGAAGAACCAAAATGGATTTCGGACAAACTGATCCACGACCTCACAAATTTTGACTATTCATCGAATTCTAGAAGGTATACGTTCAAAAAACCTTGAGACTGCAATATTATTCATTGACTTCTCCAAGGTATTTGATTCCATACACAGAGGGAAGATGGAGCAAATACTTATCGTCATAGGTCACCCCAAAGAAACCGTTGCAGCCATAATGATGTATAAAAACACGAGAATAAAAGTCTGCTCAACTGATCGACCACCTACCACCCATCACGAAAATAATCCAAGTTAGACGAACCAGACATGCAAAACACTGCTGGAGAAGTAAGGACGAACTCATAAGGGATATACTCCTATGGGCCCCTTCACATGGACGAGCAAAAGTAGGATGACTAGTAAGAACCTATATACAACAGCTCTGAGCAGATGCAGGATGTAGCCTACAGGACCTGCTGGAAGCGATGGACAATGAAGACGGGTTGTGAGGTTTAGGGAGATCAGTGCTAGCAACGTGACATAAAGATGATGAAATGATTTCCGGTATTCTTATCTAACATCAACAGTTTTATTTGCACACAGTTCAAAGTATCACTAACAATTCAATTTAACATCAGTCCTTTTTTGCCCACAGTTAAATGATTAAACAGTTCTATTTGATCTATAGATTGAACCCCCTAACAGGTGCTTCCGTTCCCTGGTCAGAATTGACCTGGGAATAATGGCAGTGAAGCAGTACTCCGCGTTTCCCAGAACTCCAGAATTGGAGTTCCGCACTCAAATAGTTTATTAATATAACCAGGACACTTCCTGTTGGGGTCTTACCCCTTTGCAGAGATGCTGTACATGCAAAAGATTATTTAATTTGTGCGGCTAAATGTAAGAAAAAACATTGGTGGTCTTTCTTACCCAAACTGGTACAAGGTCGACGAGAAAAAGGATACGATAGCCTTTTTAAATCGGGTGAATAAATAACATTCCTCTTAGGAATAGATATCTATTTCTGTTAGCTTTTACGGACATGAAAAAGAAAAATAGATTCTTTTAAATTTCTACGTTCTTTACACGTGCCTTGCATATCAAAATTAAATCCTTATTAATGAACTGTTTACAAGAGAATTCTTTTCGATAATCCTCAATGATAAGCGTTGAATCCAAGAAGAACGTTAGTGACTCAGCAGTCTTGAGAATTAAGATTTAGTTGAATCATCCTCAATAATATTTAATTAAATCCTTAGAGAAATCTTTTTTAATCTAATGTTACCATACATTTTTTTTCTTTGTATTATAACAATTAAAAAAAACCATAAAGTAAAATAAAAATAAAACCTGCAAATAAGGTAGTCGTAGAATCAAGTGGATACATTTAACCCTTTATTTATGCCAATTTAAATTTTAATCTGGTTCGCACGTCAGCATGGAAAAGAAGAAGCCATATTTTCGTATTTGTTCCTCTCTATTTTTGCCATCGCTTCTAGTACGAATACACGCCAGCACAATTGTGCTGTCCCCTCTTTTAATGCTGGCCTTTGTTTTGCATGAGTGTTTTCCTCCAAGACTTACTTTATTTGCAAAAGCCACATCCGACAAGGCTCGTCTTTCTTGCGAGCAATACATTTGGTTATCTTCGCGCTAATGTACAGAAGAAGAAAGGAGATTGCAATGTCTGACGTCACTTGGTCAGTAACTGGCGTAATCTGAAGTACTTTAGTTATCGTCTGCTCGCTCGAAAATTAAATTATCTGTCCGTATGCGATTAGTGGCAACCCTAGATATTCCTGAAAGAGACAGGATGTGTGTGTGTGTGCGCGCGTGCCTGTATGCGTGTGTATTTATCTTGAGACAAAATACTAAGGTTTCACATAATGTATAATGTTTACTGAACAGAACTTGTAAGATAGCAAAATGGCGTGGAGCGAAAAGAATGATTTTACTTGCCACCGGAACTAACTTTTTTGGTCGGGAAGGTCTCAAATTGCGCTTATGAGCTTCCTTACCCTGAAGACTGAGAGGATTACTGATTAATTGAAATAAATGTAATCCCGATCAATATTCCCGGGAAAAAAGGGCTCAGTCGGCTGGGGCTGCAGAATACTTCCACTGCATCTCTGCAGATAAGACCCTCAATGAGTTTTCTGGTTATGACACTAAACAATCTGATGGCGAGACTTCAGAAATGCTTGAGTTTTGGAGAATATGGATTACCTCTTCCTTGCCATTGCTCCCATGTTCCCTCTGGCCCAAAGTGGCAACACCTGATAGGGTCCAATCTATGGGTTGAATCGAAGTTTGACATTTAAACTGTATACTAAATTGAACAGTTAGAAATAGAACTGTTTGAATATTTAACTGTGTGTAAACAAATTGATGTTTAATTGAATTGTTAGTGATACATAGCAATAGTCTGAACCGTTTAACTTTGTTAATATGCTGAACTAAATGGTTTGAATCAGAACTGTTTGATCATTTAATTGTGTGAAGGCAAATGATTGATGTTAAAATAAAATATTAGTTATCCTTAGCGATGCTCAAAAACATTAAACTGTGAGCAAACAAATGATTCATAGTTAATAGAACTGTTCGTATTAGAAATAAGCTAAACTATTTAACTGTGTGCAAAAAAAAAAAATGAGCTCAGGTTCATTTAAAAATATTTTCTACAAAATTAGTTTAGAAATCATTTATTTGATATATATGTATAAAAAGGATTTGGTATTAAATAACTTACAATGGTTGATATAGTATAAAACCAAATCAAACAAAGCAGATCGGGAAAAAAAGAATTTGTGGAATACAATAGATGTGGAGAAGAATCAAATTTTTTACACTGTTTATGATGTTGTTTCTCAAAAGATGGAACCCGAATGACAAGAGACCCCCACCCACGTAAACGAGGCTTAGAAGGCTCAGATCGCAGCCTTTGTAGTGTCACGTTATGGCACCACTTAAGAGGTTGTAATGATACCCTTTAAACTATTTGCTTGACTGTGGTAACCTCGTTGACAAAAAGAAGTCAAATAGAAAACGCTTCCGTTTGTTTTGTACATAGGAAATTTATTTGTTGTCGGAATCCATTTCAAGCAGTCAACCAAATGAGATATAAAAAGAAAGCAACTTCTGCCAGAGAGAGAGAGAGAGAGAGAGAGAGAGAGAGAGAGAGAGAGAGAGAGTATACCGGGTGAGTGATGAAAGTATCAAGACAGACGATTTTCTTATTTTTCTGCTCCTGACTGTTTGGTTCTAGCGTGATTGTTCCGTGTGACCACCCTCTCTGCTTTCATCGACTCTCTCCGTGCCCGCCTTCTTCTCTTCGAATCCGTTTATATATATATATATATATATATATATATATATATATATATATATATATATATATCCCTAAAAATTATTAATTACGTAATCAATTTTCATAAAGTGATGCATAGTTACAAATACCAGCTGGTTCTTAACAATTGTTTATCTTTGAATATTTTCAATTTTAAGTCTCAAATATCAGCTGATTTTAACCAATTCTTCGTCTTTGGATCCAGTCAGCTGGGGCTGTAGAACAAACCGACGGCACTTCTGTAGAGGGTTAATTCTCCCCCAACAAATATCCTGTGGCCCAGTCGGCTGAGACTGTTGAATAAACCAACAGCACCACAGCAGTAAGGCCCCCACAAGGGTCCTAGATATAAAACTAAACAATCTGATGGTGAGGTTCCAGTAATTCTGGAGCTTTGGGGAATGCAGAGGACCCTTTCATTACCACCGCTCCCAGGTCCACTCTGGCACAGAGTGGTTGCACCTGATAGCATCCTATCTATAGGTCAAGTAGAACTAAACTGCGTACTTATGCTAAACTGAATTTCTTGAAATAGATCTGTGTTTGACATTGAAATTGTACTTACGCTAAACTGAATTGTTTGAAAAAGAAATATTTTCATAATTTAACTGTGTGTGAATAAAAACTACATTGATACCAAGCTGAAATTTTGAATTAGAACTGTTGAACTAGACTGAATAGCTTGAAAGAGAATTTTTTTTTGACAATTAAACTGTGTACTCGTGCCAAACTGAATTGTTTGAAATAGAACTAATTATTTGTATAAAAATTGAGTTGGCATTAAATAACCTACAAAGATTGATACGCCATAAAACCAACCAACCAACCAACCAACCTCTTTGGATATTTTTCATTCCATTCCAACATTCCGAATTCGCAAATAAACTTTTTTACGGTATGTTTTACATTCCTAACTATTAACAAATGAATAAATGCTTATTTTAGTTTTGAATCCTAGATTACAAATTAAATTTTGCAATCCTGTTTTTAATTCGAAGTTTAACTAAAAAGAAAAGCATTAACTATCAAAATAATAAAATGAAATCCTTAATTATCTTATAGTAGAGGAGTGGCCTATGGTCTAGAAGACCGGGGTTCAAACCCAGGTCGAGTCATACCAAAGACTTTAAAAATGGTACTTGATGCCTTCTTGCTTAACACTCAGCATTATAAGGTAAGGATCAAGGGTAAAGTGGAACAATCCAGGGAAAGAAGTAGCAGCCTCTACTACACCTTGGTGTATTAACAATTAAAAAGGGAGCCTTCAGGTCACCCTTGACTAAGGTTGCTAGCTTTACTTTTTACTTAGAGTGATACGACTCTCTCAAGAACCGGGATGAAAGTTGTATTTGTTTTCTTTGTTTAATGGAAAATCAATCTTCGTCGGCTATTTAATTTCAAAGCAGTCATTAATAATGAGTAATAAGAGTATTTATATCTTTCCGGATAGGTATTAGTCCGAAAGGAAACAAAACTACGAAGCTAGAGTTCCAACTCGCTTACTTCTAGACCGTTGTCCAGCACTTTAGAATTCTAGCTGCAAGGATATTCCCGGAATTCAGGAAAAATAGATTAAATCGTTCGAAGCCTAAATGCTGTTCGGTAGCAATACTTACGATTAAGAAACCCGAATCTGGATCCAATCTGCTGACCTCGAATTTGAGAAATAGGGGAAAGAAAAGGTGATTTAAAAATCGTACACCCTATCCCACCCAATCTGGATAATCAAAACCAGATTGGATCATCTTTATGTATTGGAAGAAAATCAAACAATAAAAGCCTAAATTTTTGTACCTTGAATATAAGAAATATATTCCCTTTCCTCAGGGAATAATGAACAACCCAAGCCCGGACTATTTAGAGAGAATATCAATTGTGTCCAAACATTTACTGTCCTCGTTATGACATCAAAATGTATCGGTTGGTAAGGATCAAGATCTGGAGATTTCGTGAGTGTGGAATCACTTCTCTGTAAACATTACTCCCAGGTTCACTCTGACCAGGAGTGGGGATAACTGTTGCGGTGTTTACTTGTTTAAAATGATTATGAAGATTCATTTTGAAACCAAAATAATTAAGCTGACATAAGATAACATGCCGTACATGTAACCTACAAACACAAAATTTAATTTCCACAATGATATTTTTTTTGAGATCCGTTGGTAAAGAGGAACTAAAAGAATGGCCAGGTCAATTCTTCATATTCTTGAAAGTGACTTGATCCATTGTTTTTCGGTATTCGAAACAACCACAGACTTTGGTATTCAGTAAACGGTTCATGACTCTAAGAATCCAGCATTTGAGGAACTGTCATGTCACTATTCTAAGAGCTTACGAAGTAAGAATGCCAAACATGAAAGAAAGAACTTATATACTTTTTATGTTAGAAAAATATACTTTCTCATGTTCCTACCGATGATAATATCACACCCTATCGACGGGGCCTGAAAAAGGAAGAATCAGCAAAACTAAATTATCTCAAGGGGTGAGAATTCAGCTCCGGAGCTCTGAGGTGTATGGGGTCCAACCTTCATATCCATTACTCCCAGGTTCACTCTGATCTTGAATAGAATCCCTTCTGTGGGTCGACTAGATCTGTTTGAAAATTATCATTAGTGATTTGGTTTTGTTTGATTGTTTAATGGCATATCAAACTTCGTGGGTAATTCAATGCCAAATCCATCCTTGTAGAAGAACAGTAGTAGTACTATTTAACCCATAGCTTTGTGGGTATTTGAGGTTTCATGTTTTTCTTAATAGTAGTAGTCTGAAAGAAAACGGAGTTGCGCGACTGGAGTTCGAACTCGTTAACTAAGATGTCGCAATGCAACATGCCATCAAATATAACTCTGGGACTCCTCTTTTTATATAAGAAAGGAAGACATGAAATCATATAATTCTGAATAAATTATTATTATTATAATTATTATTAGAGTTTTTCACATCAGCGTTAGCTGATGGTCTTTCACTGGAGTTTGAGTGACAGCAAATCTCCTCATGTCTCCTGGACTCTTCTTAGTATTCTGGCCGTTCTCAATAATGCTGTAGTTTGGATGGTCTCGACTTGTCCTCTGATTTCCAACTCTTCCAGCCTCTTTTCAAGAATTTGGTGACCGTTCCAAGGACATTGATTACAATTGGCATCAACGACACCTCCATATTTCACATATTATCGTTATTTACTCATTTGAGTTTTTCACATCAGCGATATCTGATGGTCTTTCACTGGAGTTTGAGTGACAGCAAGTTTCCTCAAGTCTCCAGGACTCTTCTCAGTATTCTGGCCGTTCTCCATAATGCTGTACTTTGGATGGTCTCCACTCGTCCGCCAACTTCCAAGTCCTCCAGTCCCTTTAATAATCCTTTAGTCACTGTACCAAAAGCACCAATTACAATTGGTAAAATTGTCATATGCATGTTCCACAGTTTTTTCATTTCTCTAGCAAGGTCGAGGTACTTATCCTTCTTTTCACATTCTTTCCGTTTTATTCGGTGATCAGCCGGGACAGCAAAGTCGACAATTTTGCAATTTATCTTTTATTATATTATTTACTCCTTGAGAGTTTTTCACATCAGTGTTAGCTGATGGTTTTTCACTGGAGTCTGAGTGACATCAAGTCTCCTCAGGTCTCCAGGACTCGTCTCAGGATTCTGGCTGTTCTCAGCAATGCTGTCATTTGTATAGTCTCTACCTGTCCGCCAACTTCCATGTCCTCTAGGCCTTTTAATAATCCTTTAGTTATTGTGCCTAAAGCACCAACCACAATTGGCAAAATCGTTACTTTCATGTTCCTCAGCTTTTTTAATTCTCTAGCAAGGTCGAGGTACTTATCCTTCTTTTCACTTTCCTTCAGATTTATTCTGTGGTCCGCCAGGACAGCAAAGTCGACAATTTTGCTGATTCACTTTTTTTTTATTATTATAACTATTATTATGGTCTTCTGGCTGGGATTAGATGACCCGTTTGTATGTTAAAGTCCCATAGGAGTTTATGCGTGCCATCTTCTAGGACAGGTGCTGGGTTATGCATATACCATTTGTTAGAATGGTCAAATTTAAATTTCTTGCACATTTCCCAGTGGATCACCTTGCTGACCCAGTTGTGTCTCGCCTTATACTCCCTCTGTGCTAATTTGCTTATTATTATTATTATTATTATTAAACTCCTTTGAGAGTTTTTCACACCAGTGTTAGCATATGATATTAAACTGAAATTTGAGTGAACGCAAGTCTCTTCAAGTTTCCAGGACTCTTTTCAGTATTCTGGCTGATCTTAAAAATAATGCAGTTTTGATGGTCTCTTCTTGTCCTCTTATTTCCAAGTCTTCCAGCCTCTATTGTTTTAATAAACTTCGCTTAGATGCGGCAAAAGGACTGAAGTATGGGTTACCCCGTTTAAACTAAACTATCAGTGATCTGCTAATCCAGCTTGTTAATCATTACAGAAAGTGAGATGCCACCATTGTAACCATATGACTCAAAACAAATTATTTGCATTGGTTGTGTTTCATGACATATCAACCTTGTGGGTTCTTTCATGCAAACTCCTTTACGAAAGCTACTACATAATGCCTTATAATTCCTGACGTGGTTCGCTTGTTGGCTGAGGGGTATGAGACTAAGTCTAAAGTAAAGTTGGGTGGGTTTCGGACCTAGCTTCAAGCGTCCTACGTGTCTAGCCACACTGAGGAGTTGTGATACAACGAAACAGTATGTCAGTGGATGACAATATATATATATATATATATATATATATTGTTGATTCAATGAGAGAGAAGTAGATGTTATAAATGAATTGGCCCACTTCTGAATATAAAATTCACTTGCGGGCCTAATCATTATATTGAACAAGACCTGGCAGCAACACCCCACAAGGCACCAACTATACGGCCACCTACCTCTCATTACGAAAACTATCCAAGTTTGACGAACCAGACATTCAGGACACTGCTGGAGAAGCAGGGACGAGCTCATAAGTGATGTATTCCAATGGACCACCGCATATGGCCAAGCAAAAGCAGGACGACCAGCTCGAACATACATACAGCAGCTATGTGAGGATACGGGATGTAGCCCTGAAGCCCTGGCAATGAACGATAGCGAGAGGTGACGAGAGAGGGTCAGGGATATCCGTGCTAGCGACACGACATGATGATATATATATATATATATATATATATATATTATGGTTTGTAAGCGGATATTTTTTCTTTTTAAACGGGTTAGAGCTCATTTGTTTGCACATAGTTAAATTGTTTCAAGTATTGCAATTTAACATCACTGTTTATCAAATATTCCTATCTAATACAAAAAAATTGCACACAGGTGTATCGTTTCAAATAACAAATGATAATAATCCTAGTAAATAATTAAAAAGTTTTATTTAAACGAGAGATGGGACACTACCAGCTACAACCACTCCTCGTCAGCGTTCACCTGGGAGTAATGGCAATAAAGGTGTTCTCCACATTTTCCAGATCTCCAAAACGGGAGCCTCGCCATCAGATGCAGTTTATTGTCTTACCTTGGGCTTTCATTGGGAGAGGGTTTGTCATACCGTTCTGCAGAGGTGAAGTCAGTGTATTTTACAGCCCTGGGCGATAGGGTGGTCATTGTACTTGATGGGATTATTTGATACTATGATTGTTAAAACAAATGATTATTATCATTATTGAATAAGAATAGTGTGCTGAAACTATATAATTATGAAGGGATTATTTTTGTGATATTTCGACTTTAAATAACCGATAAGAAATTAATATGACCTTCTGCAATTTTATTTGTTTACTAGAATACACACGTCGATAATTTTATTTAAGCTTTCAAAATTGAAATTCTCTCCCTCACTCTCTCTCTCTCTCTCTCTCTCTCTCTTTCTTTCTTGTTGCTGTCAATGTAGATTCAGAAGATACATAGCCAAGCAGGCAAACTCAGAAACTGAAGACACCGTTCCGTTATGATGTCTGTCTGTTTTCTCTACGACTTCTCTGTTTTCTTTTCTTTTCTCTTTCGATGTACCAAGGTACATATCACATGAGTCTTTCTTTCTTTCTTTCAAGATTACAAAAAATAAGGTAGAGGCCCCACCTTTCTTTCTTTCTTTCTTTCTTTCTTTCTTTCTTTCTTTCTTTCTTTCTTTCTCTAAAGATTACAAAAAAAGGTAGAGATCTCACCTTCCGTTATTTCTTTCTTTCTTTCTTTAAAGATTACAAAAAAAAAAAAAAAGGTAGAGATCTCACCTTCCGGTATTTCTTTCTTTCTTTCTTTCTTTAAAGATTACAAAAAACGGCAGAGATTTCACCTTCTTTTCTTTCTTTCTTTCTTAAATATTATGTATACAGACACATAGATGTACTCAATGAACTCTACACTGCTGTTTTTCATCATAAAGAGAGTTGGTTGCTTATTCGTTTGTTTCTTTATTTGTTATGCATCCTAGTGCATCTCCTCATTTTACTATCTTCTCATGTCAATCCTTGCACAGACTATGCAGTCGACTAGGGCTGCAGAATACATCGACTGCTTTTCTACTGATGAATAAGCCCACTCCCGACGAGTGTCGTAGATATGACACTAAAAGATCTGACGATGAGATTCCAGTAATACTGGAGCTTTGTGGAATGCAGGGTACCACTTCATTGCCATCACTCCCAGGTCACCTCTGCCTTGGAGTGCTAACACCTGACAAGGTCCTCTCTATGGGTCAAATAGAAGTAAACTGTGTACTTATGCTAAACTGAATTGCTTGAAACAAAACTGTTTTTGACATTAAAACTCTGTACGTGTGCTAAATTAAATTGTTTGAAATAGAACTGCTTATATGCATAAAAGTGTATTTGGCATTGATAACATACAATGGTTGACATGCCATTAAACCAAACCAAACCAAACCAAATCTTTGCACAGAAGATAGACACTATTAACACAATATCTATGTACAGACCAAATTCTATGATGTAATTCTTCTGGCAATTCTCCAAAATACGCCCTTAAATTCTATTTCTTATCATTATTTCCCAAATTATCAAATTCAATCTTCATTTAAAAAAATTATTTTACAGTTTTGTCCTGATTTTATAATCTGTTCCAAAAAATATATTACTCAATAAGCAAAAAAAGAAAAAGAAAGTTTTCTTGACTTTGTTGATGAATACTGTCTTGACAGCAAAAGTTCTAGATCTAGGAGAAATTCTAAACCTCGTTGAACATAATTTGAAATTCCACCAGTTTATTCAAAACTTTCAATTAGATCACTTCTCATTCTTTTTTCTAATAAATTAGTTAATACTGATTTCTCCAATCTCTCCTTGTAACTGTAATCTTTTACTCTTTTCGTTATTTTTGTCACTCTTTTTTGTATGCCCTTCTATTGTTGTACAGGTAGTAATTTACTAAGCTTTTTGCTTAGATGTGGCACAAGGCCATCTATTGTTGTATAGGTATGATATCAAGAATAATAATACAGCGGACTCATTTTTTATATGAACGAGTTTATTTCTTTAGCCTTCAGTTCTTTGCGACAGGAGTGGGGGAGAGACAAATCATAAAAGCCTATGCTAACCATACTATGCTGATACCCCCACGCATGGTGTATCTTGTAGTATCTAGGATCTCAAATCATTTCTGCCGGTTAAGACCCAAACTGATCTCAGTTCTGAAAAACTCAACCGCTATCATCAACGGTCGAACCTTAACTGAAGTCTTTTTCGAAATCCTCAAATTCTCAGGATCATCCCGTTCGAGTATGACATCAACCACTCAGTCTATTCACTTCAGCTTCATTTCCTGTCTGGGAGTTCATTATGACAGGTGATAATTTTCATATACTTTCTGATTATGTGTTGTGGTGTTTGGGGTCAAAATGAAGAGACGTAGACAAAAGAAATAGGCGGAAACAAATATATTACAATCATAGAACAAATATACAGAATACAGGTATTATACAAAAGTAAGGAATATCCTTCCGATACTGTCAGAAAGTTTAGAGGTTATCCGTATTTGTCGTACGTCCCACCAAGCAGACGAGTATGGCACAAGGGTTTTTTAGGTGGGTCCAGGCGCTAGGCCGTAGTTCAAACACACCCGGCGACTTCAAAAATAGCCCTGATACGGCCGGGGCTCCATAAATGCCTTGAGCCATGTCGGCATTTCCCTAAAATGGGGTGCCTCAGGCGACAGGCGACAAACCTATCCTCTCCAAGGAGGGTTAGAGCCTGGGTGGACGGCTCCCGGAGGCTCGAGGATGTCAGTCAAGGCGTACCTCGTCCGACTGCCGGCTGAGCCAGAACACACCCGGCATTAATTTGGTTTGGTGTCTTTGTGTAATGGCATATACAATTTCATGGGTTATTCAATGCCAAAGTCATAATTGTAGAAGATACTATTTAACCATAGTTGGATAAATAAGGAAGTCCCACCTTTTCTCAGAGTATTAGTCCGAAAGTGAACATACTAGCACGACCAGAGTTCGAACTCATATAATTCGAAGTTGCAGTTCATCATTTTAGCTATTAAACCACAGGGGCCTATTAGTGAGATTAATATTTAAAACAATCAACTGTGAGAAACAAATTAACACTGATTCGTTTAAAAATAATGTTACCAAAACACTATTCCTATATATATATATATATATATATATGGTGAAATGATAGATTTGGTAAATCCGATAAGATGTGAAAAATAAATGGAAATGTGTATGAACCGAAACACTGACTTTGAAATAAAGACGAAATATAATTTCTGAATCTGTTGTCAGTGTTTCGTTTTATCCACTTTTCCACTTAATTTTTTAGACACACACACACACACACACCCTCACACACACACACATATATATATATGTAGAGAGAGAGAGAGAGAGAGAGAGAGAAAGGGAGAGAGAGAGAGAGAGTATTTGACATTAAACAACCTAAAAGGGTTGATATGCCATAAAGCACAACCAACCAACCTCCAATGTCCATGACTCGACACAAGAGCTGAGTCTTGAATACAATATTCTCTATGAGGTCTTATTAGCGTTTTATAATTTTTAGAAATGAGTCAAATCAAGGAAAATATTTTTGCTCGATGGAAAGTATAAATATTGTTAATATTTTCCTTAATTTGCGTTCCAATTTATCATAATTACTTTGTTCGGATGATTTACGGTGGGTGGGGGTGATTTTAATTGGTTCAACTTTTCTTTTTATAATATTAAACATATTCAGCGAATTGGTCCACTATTCTTTGTTATAAATGAATTGTTGATAATTCGACAAATCTTTTGGGCAAGATTCTTTTTTCAAAATTATTCACGGCCTCAGATGAAACTGCCCCCAATGAGGGAAAGCTAACCTTTGATTTGCATTACAATATCTAATTTGTTGACACACCCATCACTTTTCATTAGTCTTTTGTGCGCTTTGTTACTTTCTGGTAGAATCGGTTTAAACTTAATATTGGCCTGAGGACAAAGTCAACTTGAAATCCCTACCTATATATATATATATATATATATATATATATATATATATATATATATATATATATATATGTCATACACAGACAGACTGTTTCGTTGTATCATAACCCTTCAGTGTGGCTAGACATGTAGGATTCTTGAAGCTGAAATCGAAACCCGCCCAACTTTACGTTAGGTGTGTGTGTATGTATGTGTGTGCATATGTGTATATATGTGTGTATTTACCAACTCCTCCGCACGAGCAGGATGTGACAAAATGCTTTCCTATGTTTATTTGTCACTTGGTTCTCCTCCACTTTAAATTTGGTCTGCTACTTTTCTTAAGATGGACAAACGGACGACATATCAACTGATCATAAACGAGAACGAAATCTTTTTTGTTTCTGTTTTTTCGCCAACAAGTCTCATCTCCATTGTTCCAGTAAGAGTTAGTATAGTACACTAAGTTGACTTTATTTGTGTAAAGCCTATCCTCACTCGGCAGTACTGTAGCTACCGCTTAAACATATCTAACATAGAATGAAATCCTTAAATCAAAATTATACATATAAGTGCTACCTTCAAGAAGTTTCCAGACATTTTTTGTACAGACATTTAAAATTGTCGTAGTATGTTCAGTATGTTATTGCTATACATCTTATGAGATGACTGATCAATTTTTATGATTTCAGGTTCAAATGTACAGTTACGTCAGCAATTGGAATACACCCCACTAAAGCTGATTGTCACAGCTGGTGAATTTCAAAAATGCAATCTGATACTTTACAAGAACGATATGCAATAAGATTCTGTTTTAAAATCAGAAAAAATACCACAAAAATGTATGGAATGCTTCAGACGGCTTTTCGACCATCTTGCATGAATCGAGCATGACTTTTTGAGTGGCATAAGAGATTCCAGGAAGGCAGGGAGTCTGTGATGGATGATGAGAGGTGTGGAGGAGTAAGGAAGTCATACAACAGAGTTGATTGGCCAAAGGGTTAGGGTTAGAGTTATGGTTACTATGTTGAGGTTTTAAGGGAGTTCAGGAAGAGATTCCGTCGGAAGAGGCCAGCACTCCTTAAATCGGGTCAGTGGCATTTCCAGCAGGACTATGCACCGGTCTACAACTCCATCTTTGTCACAGACTATTTGACCAAGATAGGCATCAGGACAGTTCCTCAGCCTCCCTGTAGTCGAGACTTTGTTTCTTGTGACTTTTGCTTATTCCCTAAGCTCAGAGGCTGTCGTTATGAGACAACTGAGGAGATGAAAGAGACTGTGACGAAGGTCATTGACACACTGACATAAGAGGACTTCCATGGGGCCGTCCAGAAGTTGATGGAACGGTAGAACAAGTGCATTGCAGCTGGAGGAGATTACTTCGAAGGGGACTAGAGTTTCATGTGTATACTATCAATAAAAGTGCCCATACGAAAAAAGTCTGGAAACTTATTTAATGATCCTCGTATATATATATATATATATATATATATATATATATATAGGTGTGTGTGTGTGTATGTGTGTGTATTTGGGCAGCACTTCTTCATTAATGCATATTTCATTAAACAATACAGACTTGTTTTGTTACATATTTTTCTATATGTCTTTTCCAGTCGCCGAATTGATTTTATAGTATCCGGTGGGATTGGTTAGTAAACTCCCATAACTAATTGTTACCCTTAAACTTTCTGCTCGATCTTCGGACATCATCAGGGATGTGTACATTGCAAAAGAGATGAGTCCTTTGCATGTACATTACTACTTTGTAAGTGTTTATTATTTATACTGGTGTGTTGTTGTAGCGTTATTTCGTTTCTGTAAGTAGCAGCAGTAGCTAAAGACATTTAAGTACATTAGTATTTGATTCGAAGTTGATTCTTTTGAGTTTGGGTTGTTTCATTCTGACAAGGAGCGCCTCAAGAATTTGTAATTTTTGTTTGTTATTTCGTTGCTATAATATTGTTGTGTTTTCTGTAAGAATTTTCCGAAACTCAGTTTTTCGGCACGAATGTTTTTTAGATGTTGTGCTATTGAACTTGTATCTGATAGATGCATAGTAAATCGTCTCGATAGTGTAGTTGAGGTTAAGCCAACGTATATACTGTTATTCTCTACTATTAAGGTAACAATTAATGAAGGGAGTTTATCAACCAATTTCAACTGGATACCATAAAATTAATTTGGTAACTGGAAAGGACATAAACCAAACATATCCATATTGTTAAATGAAATACACAAACACACACACACACACACACACACATATATATATATATATATATAATGTCGGTGGAGGTTCGAATACGTTCATTTTATCTCTTACTGAAATGTAAGACTGTTCCTTGCCGAAAAGGGCTTAGTCCTCGGTATGAAACTAATCAGCATTTGAAGGCAAGACTCCCCTTCTGAAGATCTGGGGAGTATGCAATACTCTTTCAATGTCTTTACTCCCACACCATTTCTGAGACGGAAGGGTAATAGCTGATGGTTCAAATAGATCTATCTATAAATCATTCCAAATATATAACAGTGTGCAAAAAACAAACAAACATAAGTTTAACAAATTGCTGCACAATGTAGAAATAAAAGTACAAATATTGCTATTCTCACACCTCAAGGCATAACATAATCCCAGATGGGTTGTCATGACGTTAAACTCAATCACTCACACAGACACCCACAATATATATATATATATATATATATATATATATTGATTTGGCATCACCTGGTTCGATCTCCAACGTGAAAAATCATGGTGTTCACTGCTGATAAGACCGTAAATAAGGTCTGAATAGGTGTCCGTATATCACGCGCAGTGCTCGCTGGATTTTCTTATCATAGTAATTTAATATATACATTTTATTCTTTTAGTCAGAATTATACAGATGACCCTGTAGGTTCTGTACTTATATATATATATATATATATTTGTTCCAATGAGGGAAAAGAAATATATTAAAAGGAATATGTCTGTAAATTAATTCAAATCTGGGACTTTATGTTTTTATTTAATATTAGTATGCTCAACACGTTTTTTGGACTTCATTGTTATGTTCAGGAGACTAATATATATATATATATATATTTATATATATATATATATATATACATCTTGTATACACATTTGGTTGAATACTGTGGATTGTTTCTTTTTGTAAATCTTCAAATGAAGACGTTCAAGTATTCTCTCTGGTCTTCTTACTTCTGAGTCAAGTGTTTTCGATCATTTCGCTGGTCATCTTTACTCTGTTGGAGCTTTGGGGAATTCGGAGTACCCCTTCATTGCCATCGCTCCCAGGTCCACTCTTGTTCGAATGGTAGATTCTGATATGGTCCTATCTAGGGGTCAAAAAGAACTGTCTGACATTTGTACTGAGTGCGAACAAATGACTAATGCTAAATTGATGTGTAATAAATAGAACTGTTTGATCATTTAACAGTGTATAAAAAATGCCTGATGTTTAATTGAATTGTTTGAGATACATAGAAATATTTTGAACTATCTAATTGTGTGCAAAAGTATGAGCTCAGGTTTGTTTAGAAATGTTATCAACAAAATATTTAGAAAGCACATACATTTGGTATATATTTATAAAGAGGATTTGGCATTAAAAAATTTTTTTTCCGGGTAACAAGTCTGAAAATGAAAAATCAACCTGTCGATGTAAATATTTTTTCAGGTCGTAAATTTTGTGGACTTCAGGAAAGTAGGCTTGTTTGGCAACAAAGGAATTGAATAAGGAATAAAAGCGTCTTTTTTTTTCCTCTTAGATCGCTTCCTCTGTCACTTATAGATTCAGCACTTCTGTTTTTGCCTTCTGAAGCTGAACATTTTTTTGGTTCACTTAAAATGAGTTGAGGGAGTCTTTTCGCTACTGAATGGCTTCAGAATAACCTACATCTAAGAAAGGAGACAAGGGACATATCTTTAAAGATTAGGTCAAAACAAATTGTTAGTAAAATAACTCACTTGATCCGTAAACATATAGTGAAGGTGCCCGTGGTGTAATGGTTATCGTCGTAGGAAATGGACACGGAGACACGAGTTCAAATCCTGGACGAAGCTGATAGAATTTCACATAGCACTAATACCCTTGGGAAAGGTATGAATCCAATTATTCTCCCACCAGCTATGGGTAAATAGTAGGGCAGACTAGGTTCTTCAGCCTACGAGAAGGAAAACTCTGAATTCAAACCTGTTAAACTCCGCTTAAAAATTGACCTTGAGTCATATCCTGCCCGAGCTGAGGGGTTGGGTAAATATGGTAAACATATTGAAATACTTCAAACAACAGACACAAATACACACACACACTACACACACACACACACACACACATATATATATATATATATATTTATGTTCGTGTATGTGTCTGTTTGTGTGTGTGGAGGCGCTCGTGGAGTAATGAATATCATCGTTGGATATGACCATGACAACCAGAGATCGAACCCTGGACGAGACTGCATTTTACATAGTGTTAATACCCTTGGGAAAAGTGTGAATCCAATTATTCTCCCTCCATTTGTGGATAAATAGTCGGGTAGATAATGTTCTTTCATGTTGGTATGGCAATGGGTCTGGGAAAAGGAAAAGTGAATTCAAATCTGTTAACCTCCGCTTTAAAATGACCTTCTGGCCCACTCGGCTGGGACGGCAGAATACACCGATTGTATCTCTGCAGAAGGGTAAAACCTCACTGTAACGAGTGTGCTGCTTATGACGCTAAACTATCTGATAGTGAGGCTTCGGTAATGCAGGGGCTTTGGGAAATGTGGAATAGCCCTTCATTGCCATCACTCCCAGGTCCACTCTGGCCTGGAATGGTAGCACCTGAAAGTATCCTCTCAATGGGTCAAATATAACTTTTCGACATTCAAAATGTGTTCTTATGCTAAACTGAACTGTTTGAAATAGAACTGTTTTATCTTTAATTGTGTATTCGTATTAGATAGAAATAAGTGAAACAATATATTTTTGTGAAAAAATCAACTCAGACTCATTAAAAAATATTAATCATATATTTAATATATATGTATTGAAATGATTTGGCATTAAATGACCTACAATAGTTGATTTGCCCTAAAACCAAACCAAACCTGACGTTGTCTGACAAACTGCTCGTGCGGAGATGTTGGTAAACACACACACACACACACACATATATATATATATAGGGGAGGGGGAAAAGTCCCCGTGACGTGTGGCTAAACTGTATTTTCAAGGTTGTTGGGTGAAGTTTTGTCGTCTTTGTTTTTCCTTTGTTTTCCATATATATATATATATATAGTCATCCACAGACAGACTGTTTCGTTCTATCAGAACTCTTTAGTGTGGCTAGACACGCAGGACGCTCAAAGCCGGGATCGAAACCCATCCAACTTTACGTTAGACTGTGTTTCAGACCACTCGTCCACCAAGCGGACCACGTTGGCTAAGGGAATTTTATGGTATTTTTATTTTTAGCAACAGCAGCAGCAGCCTTTGTTTACATTTTTTATATCCTATCGGCTACCAGAGTGCTCAATTCTTTCGCAGAGCTTTGCATTACGCTAGCCACGGCCGGCAATTCCTTCGCCAGAGAGCTCAACCCCCATGGGGGAGCATATATATATATCTTTGTGTATACATACACTCGTATAAATTCATGTATACTTATGTATATTCATAAATATTTTTCCAAAGGGCATTGGGGTTTAATGAGCTGGAGAATGCGTCTGACCACATACAGAAACATGTTTAAGCTTGTACGTGTGAATATGTTTGCGTGTGTGTGTCCAGTTTGGCTCTGTTTAATGTGGGTTTAAATCTATCAAAGACTTTTTTCTTATATCTAGTGTGATGAGTAATCATCAGTCTGGTATATTAGCATTATTTTAAAGTCTTCCTTGTTGCATTGATAAAGACGTTTTGATACATATAGTTTTCCATTTTCTGGTAATTTATTGTTGCTTTTATGTAAAGAAACTTAACTAATCAGTGTTTGTATGCAGCTAATGCATATCTTGTCGAAATTTGTGCATTGGATAATGCAGACGACACTTTTTGAATTGCAGCTTAAATTACTATTCATTGTGAAAGTTGTGTGTTATTTATTTATTTAATGGCATATCAACCTTCTCAGGTTATTTAATGCCTAATCCATCCTTTTAGAAGGACAGTAGGGGTAATATTTAACTCATAGCTGGGAGGATAAGGGGGTTCATACCTTTCCTAAGGGTATTTCTATGAAAGTGAACGTAATAGCTCGACTGGAGTTTAAACTCGCGTCCCAATATTGCGCAGTCCCGCGCATTAACGATTATATCAGGGGACAACCCCTCCCATGAAAGCTGTTTTCGGCTTTTTGAAGGTATAGAACTTTCCTTTCAGGATAATATCCCACATTCCTCAGATATTATTTTGGATTTTGAAACTCGAAGCGTTGTCTGTTTATGGAATTAAAAAAAAAACCTTTTAAAGAGTCTTTACATTAAAAGAACTACCTAAAGTTAACATAGCCATTTAAAATCTTTCGAAGAAAGAGTAATGTCTAGAACACATGTTGGGCAAAGTTTATTAAAAAAAAACCTCTTTACGAAATTTTGAAATCATTTGCGGACCAATATTTACTTTTTTGAGAAGCAAAAAATAAATCAGACCAGAGTGACACATACGCATAAAGAGATAGATAATAAAGAGATGGGTATGAATAAGACGGCAATGATAGATATATACATTGACAGTGACCAGTCTGACAGATATATATGTATGTATATATATATATAGAAAGAGAGAGGGAGAGTGAGAGAAAGAGAAAGAGAGAGAGAGAGAGAGATATTAACGGATAGATCAGTAGATACTTGTAAAATTGCTATATATATATATATATATATATATATATATATATAACGGTGTTGGTTGTCACTGAATCACTTAGTGGGTTTGTGTCGAACCAAGTGCAGTATAATATGGAGAGGGCTCAATATCTTGGAGGATAGAGTTATTATATAATAATATAAATAATAATAGTAATAATAATAAAAGCAATAATAACTTCAGTTAAACCATTACATAAACACATTAATACGCAATTACAGTGTAACCCGGATATAAGAGAATTGAGGGTTCTCTTATATCCGGTTTTGGTCTATATTGTTTAGGTAACACAGGCTCTAATTTGGGACCAGAGGAAATCTCACTTATATCCAGGCTTCTCTTATATACGGGTTTCTTATATCCGGGTTACAATGTATAGCCCACACAAACAAACGCACACACCCACACACACTCACACACTTATAACCACTCGTAAAGAATCATACAAAATCTTAACTGCCTGATGATTGCTGTTTTGCAAAAAACTCCATGAAACTCAGGTTTCACAGTCAAAATTCCATGAATCAAATATATATATCTAAGTAAGTAAAGTTGGCGACCGTCGTCGAGGGTAGCCCGAAGGCTCCCTTTTCGATAGCTACTACACCAATGTGTAGGGGAGGGCGCTACTCCTTCCCTGGATTGCTCTACTTTACCCTTGATCCGTACCTTATAATGCTGAGTGTTAAGCAAGGAGGCATCAAGTACCATTTTTTGAGTCTTTGGTATGACTCGTCCTGGGATTGAACCCAGGTCTCCCGGGCCATTGGCGAACACTCTAACCCCTAGGCCAATGTCCGGTATAATCTAATATATATTTATAATATATATATATATATATATCTTGAGAGTGAGAGAGAACGCAGACAGACAGAGACAGTAATTGATAGATAAGTGATTTTAAGTCAGTATATTTGTAGCGTCTAATTATATATTCATAGATTTCCCAAGTATTTCCTAATATATAATTGATTGGCTTGGACAGGTTTCCTCAGTAAACAAAAGTACATTTATGCTCTGTAGTTGATAGCCTGTCGGACAAAATCTCCGGGAAAATTCCTCTGCTAGGTGTGAAGCAGTGTTAAGACATATATATGTATATATATATATATATATACGTGGTGCATACGATAATTTTCTATACTTTTTTCGTATAGGCATTTTAAATTGTCGTAGACTCTTGAAAATTCAGTATGTTATTGCTATACAGCTTATGAGATGACTGACCAATTTTTATGATTCCAGGTTTAAAGGAACAGCTACAGCAGGAGTTGGAATATACCCTACTACAGTCTGATTGTAACAGCTGGTGAATTTATAAAATGCAATCTGGACGTGAGGACACTTTAGAAGAACGATATGCAATAAAATTCTGTTTTAAACTTGGAAAAAATGTCACAGAAACGCATGGAATGCTTCAAATTGATTTTCGACGATCTTGCTGGAATCGAGCATCAGTTTTTGAGTGGCATAAGAGATTCCAGGAAGTCAGGGAGTCTGTGAGGGATGATGAGAGCTGTGGGATGAGTAGGGAAGTCAATACACCAGAGTTTATTGGCCAAAGGTTTAGGGTTAGGGTTACTATGTTGAGGTTTTAAAGGAGTTCAGGAAGAGATTCCGTCGGAAGAGGCCAGTACTCTTCAAATCGAGTCAGTGGTATTTCAATCAGGACAATACACCAGTCCACAACTCCATCCTTGTCACAGACTATTTGACCAAAATGGACATCAAGACAGTTCCTCGGCCTCCCTATAGTCGAGACCTTGCTCCCTGTGACTTTTGGTTATTTCCTAAGCTCAGAGGCTGTCGTTATGAGACAATTGAGTAGATGAAAGAGGCTGTGACGAAGGTCATTGAGACACTCACACAAAAGGACTTCCATGGGGCCCTCCAGAAGTTGTTGGAACAGTACAATAAGTGCATTGCAGCCGGAGGAGATTACTTCGAATGTGACAAGAATTTCATGTGTGTACTATCAATAAAAGTGCCCATACGAAAAAAGTCAGGAAACTTATCGTATGCAGCTCGTATACATATTATAACAGTGTTGGTTGGCCCTAAATCACTTAATGAATTTGCGGGAAACCAAATGCTATATGATATGGTGAGCGCTCAATATCTACGATAGAGCTATTATATAATAATAATAAATAATATATAATATATATATATATATATATATATATATATATATATATATATTTAATGCGATGGAATTTAGATTGTGACCCCTGGGTTTCATGGAGTTTTTTTTAATAAAATAACAATCATAAGGGAGTTAACAAAATGAAACATTTTGTTAACTGCCTGACGATTGCTGTCTTGTAAAAAACTCCATGAAACCCATGGGTCACAGTAAATTCCATTGCATTATATATATATATATATATATATATATTAGTTGTAAAGGGTGGACCAGTATCTCGAATATGAACTGCCGGTTATGTGTTTGGAAATCACTTCAAAGGCCAGTGGACATAAGCAAAGGAATAATAACTTCCTGTCCAACAGGTTATATAAAGATTTCCGGTTAACAGAAGATTAACAAACGCTGGCGACATCTGACGAATGTCGAAGTGTGACAAAAACGTTGGAACAAAGGGATGGACAGTCAATGTATAAGAATTTGGACAAATACCGTTGTCTCCAAAAGTAGAAAAATATCTTGTCATTAATTTTGATTATGTATTACAATCCACTTGGAAAGGATTTTAGTTATTATATGGTTCCATAGTTATTTTTCAAAATCATAATTTGTCTGAAATTTGTCTTTGATTGATTTATTTTTAAGGGCTGGTCGACTGGGAGTGTTTTATGCCCTGAAGTCAGGGAATCGCTTTTATTGTAGAATTATATTTACATTTTTTGTGTAGTTGTTTCATCATCGTCTTCTACTCGCAGTTTTATGGTTTCAAGTATTTCTATCAAATTTTATAAAGATAAACAATAAAATAAGATAGATACAAAACAGTTAATTTATTCAATTTGGCAGCGATATTTTTTTCAATTATTATATCAACACGCCTCCGGAATGATTTACATGCCTTCAAAAGAAATTATTCCGACATTTTAGGGAGTGTCCTCGTGGTGTAATGGTTAAAGCAAAATCGTTGTAAGCGAGTTCGAATTCCAGTCGCGCTATTATGTTCACTTTCTGACAAATACCCTTGGGAAAGGTATGAAACCCCCTTATCCTCCCAGCTCTGGGTTAAATAGTTCCATGACTGTTCTTCTTGAACGACGGCTTTGGCATTAAATAACCTACAAAGGTTGATATGCCATTAAACAAAGGAACCAAACCGACATTTTATTCCATTCCTCCACAATGGCAGCCTTAAGCAAACCAACATTTGGATGGGAAGTTGCATTTTTTAAATTTTCACCCCCCCCCGATATAGTGTAATCCAGGGGGATAAAGTCTGGACCGAAATCTTGTTTAATTGGTGTCCTCAGTTTTCTTGTTGACTTTCAATTCATTGGCGTGCTTTATTAATGATGTGGTGGGTCCTTCTTAATCACCGCAGCGAAAACAGTTAAAACACTTTTTCGTTTTTTGTTCATTCCTTCCCCACCCCACCTTTTCCTTAAAAACTCTTTTCCAATAAAATTTTTATTTTGCTTTGTATACGGTCGACAAAGAAACTTTAGCTTAGTTTCAGCATTAAGCAAATCATAGACTCTTTGTTGTTTCTTTTCTTGCTCACTCATATTTGATTGAATTTTACTAAAACAAAAAAGTACTTTAGAGCTAATTTTGAAAATTTAGATTTATCGGATTTTTTTTTCAAAAATTGGACAAATCAGACTAAAACGTTTGAAGAATTATTCCATTTTTTGTGTGTTTCCGAACCCTGTAATGGGGATACTATTGGCGTATTCTATTTAATGGCAAATTTTCTTTATACATATATATTAAATATATATGATTTGGTTTGGTTTTTATGGCATATCAACTATTAGAGGTTATTTAAGACCAAATTCTCTTTATACATGTATATTGAATATATATGATTTGGTTTGGTTGGGTTTTAAGGCATATCAACTATTAGAGGTTATTTAATGCCAAATCCTCTTTATAGATATGTATTAAATATAAATGATTTGGTTTGGTTGGGTTTTATGGCATATCAACCATTGCAGGTTATTTAATGCCAAATCCTCTTTATACATATGTATTAAATATAAATGATTTGGTTTGGTTGGGTTTTATGGCATATCAACCATTGTAGGTTATTTAATGCCAAATCCTCTTTATGTGTGGGGGACCCGAAGTCGAGGGGGGCCCGAAGTCGAGGGGGACCCGAAGGCTCCCTTTTCAATAGCTACTACACCGAGGTGTAGGGGAGGGCGCTACTTCTTTCCCTGGATTGCTCTTGCTGAGTGTTAAGTGAGGAGGTATCAAGTACCATATTTTTAAAGTCTTGCTGAGTGTTAAGTGAGGAGGTATCAAGTACCATATTTTTAAAGTCTTTGGTATGATGCTACCTGGGATTGAACCCAGGTCTCCCGGACCATTGGTGAACACTCTGCCTACTGGGCTAATTAGCCTGTTATTTAAAATCCTCTTTATACATGGATATTAAATATATATGATTTCTAAACCCATTGAGTTGATAACATTTTAAAATGAACCTAAGCCAATTTTTTGCACATAGTTAAATGTTTTTATTTATTTCTATCTAATATGAATAATTCCATTTCCTATTAGTCATTTGTTTACACACAGGTGAATGTTTTCAAGGACTGCTATGTATCACTAACAATTCAATTAAAGACAAGTGATTTGTTTAAACACTGTTGAATGATCAAACAGTTCTATTTTAAACCATTCAGTTTAGTATAAGTACTTTGCTTTCTCTTTGATTTCGGCTGATGCATATTATTTACCACTTTCCGAGTTTTTCACACTAGAGTTAGCCGATGGTTTCTCGCTGGAGTCTGAGTGACAACAAGTCTCCTCAATTCCCCCGGACTCTTCTCAGTATTCTAACCGATCTCAGTTATGCTGTCGTTTGGATGATGTCCACTCATCTTCTTATTTCAACGTCCTCTAGTTCTCCAGTCCTTGTACCAGTCTTTTAGTGACTGTACCAAGAGCACCAATTACAATTGGTATCACCGTCACTTTCATGTTCCACAGTTTTTTCAATTCCCTAGCAAGGTCCAGGTACTTGTTAATTGGCAGTAAATCTCCTCCCTTATTTGTGCCGTTATTATTATTATTATTATTATTATTATTATTATTATTAGCAGCAGCAGCAGCAGTAGCAGCAGCAATAGCAGCACTTTTTTCCTATAATTCCCCGTCTTAATTTATTTTCCCACAATTCAGTTGTAAATGCTGTGCGAATCCTTATTTTCATTCTATTCAATAAAAATGTTTAAAATACATAAGACAAGACTCGGAGTTTATTTGTAACTCGACTGCATTGCGTAAGTGGGTAAGAATTTGCGAAAGTTTTTGAATTAAATCTATCTATCTATCTATCTATCTATCTATCTATCTATCTATCTATCTATCTATCTTGTTTTTGTTGAGACCATTGTCTTCGCCTGTTAATTCGATCAGGGAGTGCCATTATCAGATGGAAGCTAAATTTTCAGATTCTTTCTTAAATGCCTCTTGGGCTATCCCAGGTTTCATAAATTTACCAGCATGATAATAAAAAATGTTTACTCTTACTGATTTGTTTGCACACAGTTAAATGTTTTCAAGTATTGCTATTCAACTCAAACAGTTCAATTAAACATCACTCATTTGTTTACACAAAGTTAAATGATCAAACAGTTCTATTTCAAACAATTCAATTGAGCGCAACTCATTTCTTTGCACTCAGTTTAAATGTCAAACAGTTCTATTTGACCTACAGCGAGGACCCAATCAAGTGCTACCACTCCGGGTCAGAGTAGACTTGGGAGCAATGGCAATGAATCAGTACTCTTCATTCCCCAAATTCCAGCATTATTGGAGCCACATTATCAGACTTTTAGCGTATTTGAGGAAAGTAAGGTAATACTGAAAATTAATTGGAACAAAAAAAGAATCAACGCGTGACAAGGAGGGAAGCGAGTAACCATCTTTTTCTTTTATATATAATTTCCTGTGTGAATGGAGTTAGGGAATTTATAATGAATAGTAATGTTTAAAAAAGAAAGAATCCTTATAAAAAAATAAGTCCAATCACTATTCCATATTGTCGTCTTTTTATTATTCTTTCGCATTTTATTGCAACTTTTTTCTTTCTATCTATCAATCTGTTGGCTCATATTACGATTGATCTCTTTTTCGATTTATTCAGTTCAAATCTATTTCAATATATATATATATATATATATATATATATATATATATATATATATAATAGAGAGAGAGAGAGAGAGAGAGAGAGAGAGAGAGATTGGTGTGTCTCTCTATCTCAGAGGTTTCATTTC